>ML831328.1:0-36367 GCA_009831015.1 Picea engelmannii
CTTTGAAAAAAGTAAAGTTGACATTTTCTTAAAGGATTTAAATATTAAATTAAATCTCCTAACTTATAAGGACAACATTGAAGAACTCTATCATAATTTTACAGCTACCCTTTCCACTTCTATTAACAAGTTCTCTTTCGAGGTGTCCTATAAAAAGAATAATAGAACGACCAACCCTTGGTATGATGAAGAATGTAAAATTTCTAGGAAAGCCATTAGGGAAGCTTCTAATGAGTCGTTAAAACTTGATAAGATCAATACATACAAAGCCCTAATTAAAGGGGGGGAAAGGCACCATATCAATAAAAGGCAAGAGAAACTTTCATAACTATATAAGTTGGATCCTAAGAAGTTCTAGAGCCAAATTCTAAACTGCAATGCTAAATAAAATAATAGGATTCCCTTAAGGGACTGGAATTCCTACCTTAAAAGTCTTTACAAGTTACCTAATTCCATGGACACCATTCCTATTGTCCCTACAAAGGAAGAAGTGTATTCTTTAGATGACATAGAGTTCGGGGTTAAGCGGCTTGCAAATAGGAAAGCTAATGGCATTGAAGGACACCAAGTTGAAATTTTTAAAATTGGAGGGTCAATCCTTATCCCTCACATACACAAGCTCTTCAATTTAGCAGTCAAGCAAGGCTTCCCTAAAACATGGATGCAAAGCCCCATTGTTCCTATTTTTAAAAATGGGGATAGAAACATTCCCTCTAATTATAGGACCATTATGATTGGCCCGATTTTATCCAATCTTTATGGAATTATTTTGGAAAAGAAGATTAGCCTTTGGCTAGAAAGTCACGGTAAAAGAGCTAAAGGCCAGGTCGGGTTTAGGAGATATCATTCAATTGTGGACCATCTTGTTACCTTTAGGATCATTGTAGAGGAGTTCCGCAATACTAAAACCAATCTTTTTTGTTGTTTTGCTGACTTTAGAAAAGATTTTGACATGGTTCCTAGGAAAAACCTTTGGAATAGGTTGGAAGAGATAAAAGTGCCTCTCGAGTTGAGGAATGTTGCAACAAGGATGTATGAGAACGTTATGGCTAAGTTTAAAAACACTGAGGGCTGGTCAAAAGAGATTAACTGCAATATCGAAGTCAAACAAGGTTGTCCCTTGTCCCCTACCCTTTTTGGCATATACATTGATAGGTTAAAAGATCGCTTGGAAAAAGCAAGTTGTGTCGACTCTACTCTCACTAGTATATTCATCAATCTTCTTCTTTATGCCGATGATATTGTTCTTATGGAAAGGAATCCCTGTGATCTTGAAAACCAACTAAGAATCATCAAGGATTTTTTCTCCAATATGGGTATGATTGTTGATACTAATAAGACTAGGGTCATGGGTATTAAATCCAATAAGATCTCTTATGATACCTTTGTATATGACAACAACTTGGAGGAAGTGAATTCATACAAATATATTGGAATTGATATTCACCACTAGCTCAATTGGAATTATAGCATTGAGAAAAGGATTATTGGGGAATGGAAAGTTTATTATGGGCTTGAAAACAATTGTAAATCAGTTGATCTTTGGAGTTCGGATAAGAAGAAACTCATCTTTGAGACCTTGTTACACCCGTTATTCTTTCTGGATGTGAAGTCTGGGGTTGTAGAAACTTGTAGTATCTCTCATGAATCCCGGAGAAAGATAGAGAAAATACAAAAGAATTTTATAACCTATAATCTCAAAATTAAAGGAAATATGCCCTATCCCATCCTCCTCTTAGAAACAAGCCTCTCCCTCATTGAGATCATGGCTATGACTAGATACTTAATGTATAAAAACAAGTTAAACAACATGGAAGACAAGCGGCTTCATAAAATTGCTTCAAAATCGAGTCATAACCACCATCGACTCAAGCGAGGATGGCATAAAGATTCCTGGTCTTGGATAAACTATTGGGAAATCATGGAAGACACCATTTTGCACAATAAAGATACTATTAAAAAAAACGTCAAATCAAAATTTAACGAGAAAATGTGTTGTGATAAAGAGTTAGAGGAAAAAATAAAATTAAGGTATTATAAGGATGTAATCAACCCTGATATAGAATATCAAAATTATCAATCTGTTTTTCCAAGTTTAAAGAAAAAAATAAGCATTTCTAAGATAAGAACAAATCCTCATGAGCTCCATAGTGAAATTGGGCATTGGTAAATTCCTAAAACACCATGGGATGAAAGAGTGTGTCACCTTTGTGACACTAAGAAGGTTGAAGTTGAAAAGAAATTTCTCTTAGATTGTCCAGCTTATACCCATATTAGATCTCATTTTCAAAATATTTTTCGCACTACCAACCTTCCTAACCTCTTAACTCAACAAAAGGATGGTGATCTTGGAAAGTTTCTCTTAATGTTTTTCGAGCACAGAAACAAAATTCTAAAGAATCACAAGTAATCACTTACCCTCTTAAGGTCTGATAGACCAATTCGGTCTCAGTGGATGTTAATCATCATCATCATCATCATCAATGTTGATTCAATATTTTTAGAAAATTGAATTTTTTCATGTTTTGTGAAAGAAAAATGTGAACGTTTTGATGAGCAAGTCAATAAGGAAAATGGGGGGACTGTGGAAACCATTTCCTTACCCACCCCATAAAGTGTAAAGACATCAAGGATAATATACCATGCATTGACACCTTTCACATCATTTGGTAGCAAGAATATGGTAAGTTAAGGCATCCTCATCACCCTCCTCGTTTCATTCATATATCTTCCACATGGGTTCTCATTAGGGAAAATTTGAGGTCTATAATCGTCCTCCTACGGAAAATAATAAAATAATAGTTAAAATAATAAATAACAAATGAAATTTCAAAGGGAAAGAAATAAAACTATTTTTTTAATCATATTTTTTATTTATCTCCTTATAGGTTTACTCAAATTTCAAGTGTAGGCACTCGTTGGATGAAGAATTAAATTCTTCATCCAATTAGTACCCACTCTTCATACTTTTGATAGACCCGTAGTTATATGATCTACAAATACATTAAAAAAAAAACATGTTTCTTCGAAAATATGATTAAAAAAGTAGTTTCTTCATTTCCCTCCAAAAATATTTTATTGGGAAAGGATATGTCATATGAATTGATTTATTTTCCTCCAATTATAATCTCAACCTCAACTCCAATTGAGAGAGGGGGTATATAACAATGAAAGTCTCTCTAGTATGGTTAGCTCTATCGAGTTCTCAATTATAATAGAGACAACAATGACACATTGTCACTATAAGAGTAGGTGTGTTCCTTGTGCAAAATTAAGGAGGTACAAAAGAGAATTAAAAACTATGAGAGGGAGGCAATAGAGGCTTACTCCAATGCTATGAATTTCACCATTTGTTGGAAAAAGTGGAAAGAAGAATTTGAATGACAAAACTCGGGAGAAAATTGGGATAGGAACCAATGTGCGGTTGAGACTACAAATTATATTCCAAAAATATGAGAGTGTGAGAATGTAGTTAGATCCTTCATGGTGATACAACGTAGAAAGAAACTTAGATTTGGCCTCACAAATAATGTCTATGCAATCATTTGGTTGTAAGTATTATGGGCCACCTCAACCTACCTCAAGAGGTTGTCTCCCCCCCCCCAAAGTTGACTCAAGTTCTTCCAAGGATCCCTCCCTCTATCACCTCCCTTCAACCTCTGAGTGTCAGTACATTCTACACTCCTAAAATTCAGAATTGGTGGATTCCATGGGTGAATTAAACCCTATTTATTTAAATGAGGTGGAGATGTGCCCTAAGGATGCCAAATTGGAGCCTCGTGTTGACCTACAAATCAAATCCCATGAAGGGAATGAATCTTAGTAATTTTCTTTTATGAATTTAGCATGCGCTTTGTCACACCCTACTATTTTACTTTTTCAATATGCAAGGTAGTATGATTTTTAATCATGTAATGGTTGGAACAGGGAAGGAGGCCCTTATGGACATTTGGATGTTAATTTTTTTCATTTTAGACAGTAAGAAAAAACCAAACCTAAAAATTTTGTATTACAATGTTATCTAGTTAAGGTACAACATTTTATAATATAACATCTACTCATTAATGTGAAAAAAATGTCATAAGGACCACCTACTCGAACTAACATCAACCCCAATATTAGTTAAAGGAGGGAGTTTCCATTGGTGAATTACATTTATGGATCATCATTATGGGATTTTTTTTTATATGATTTAGATAATGGAGATAACATTGAGAGTATACACCCCTTGCTCATTTAGTATAGGCATATTTGATCCTTAGTCATAAAACCCCATAGCTATGTGTTTAATAACTTTACCTTGTTGACCTTCTCATTGTTTTCTCCCATGAGGCTAACTTAAGAAAGGTTCTTCATATTAATTACAATGGTTCTACTCAATATTTACTACCATGAATCTAACCTACGAGGAGTTCTTCGTATTAATTTTATTTAGATGGAATCTCAAGTGATGAGATCTATAAATGAAATGATAATAATTAATTTCATTATAAATTTAGTTAAAACATTATCATCAATGACTTTGATCTTTGTTTTCATTTTGAGAGGGAGGATTACAACCTAAAAGCATGTTGTTCTTCCTTCAATGATAATATTTATAAGTTGAGATGCTAACTATTGACAATAATATTGGCATAGTTTCGAGGGATAATAAGTGATGCTAAGAATAGTTTTATGTGCTATTATTGATAGGGTGGATTACATTAACTAAATTTGTTTGACACTTGGATGGTAAGAAGAGTTTTATGTGCTATTTATTGATAGGGTGGAATACATTAACTAAAATTATTTGACACTTGATTATAGTCTAGTGCACTAAATGAAGATGGAAACCAAAGATCTTTTTGATATAAAGAATTCACATAAACACATGATCGTGGAGGCCCTTGAAGTCAATTGTATTTAGTTAATCTAACTCCATGTCAATTTGAAGTGGAATCTTGAACATCTTGTTATTACTAAACTACTAATGTTAGAGCACAAGAAAGACCAATAGAACCTAAATAAAATTTTGCATGTAGAACCTAGGGATTGGTTACCAATAAACTTTAGCGAGAAAATTTTAGTGAACTTCTGCAAATTTATATTCAAATGATTTTCTTTAAAATTGTGTTTTGTTTTGTATGTTCTTAATGTATTAGGTTTTGTAGTTCTATCTTAAAAAGATTTGATTTAAAATTGTGTTTTGTTTTGTATGTTCCTAATGTATTAGGTTCTATTTCAATATGAAATTTAATTTACCATGATAAAAAATTATATTTAAATATTCATGGGATTAAATCCCAAATTAATGTCAATAATTTGATAAAGTTTAACGACCCCTTGTCCTCCATAATGTGGACTCGAGTCTAAAAATCCCCATAAATCAAGAAAAAATTGTTAACCCTTACTAACAATATAACAAGAATGTTTAAGTGATTAATTACCATAAACTATAGTATAGATTTGATGTATGTTGTATAGGAATATATATTCAATAAGATAATCAGTAAAAGTTTCTTGATCAACTACTTGCATACCCTACTCCAAAGTAATGATTATATGCATGAAATAAGGATTGCATGGGTATATATTAGTTTATTTCATATAACATTGAATGTGATCAGGAATGAAAGGTTCTTATCAATTTGTGTAACCTATTGCAAAGTGGAGAGAATGTGCTCGAAATAAAGATGCTGTGGGTATAGATTTTTTTAATTTTTATAGTTTTACTCAATCCAAAATCAATTATCATGGTCAATTTTGGGCCAAGGATGGATGAAGAAGTAGAAAACTTTGTTAAAAGTTTTTGTTCATTCTTTCAGCACAAAGTGGAAATGCTTTTAATTTTAAATCATAAATTGAAAACATGCAAAAAGATCAATATTTTTTTATATTTAAATGTTTGAATCAATGCATATTTAGCATTGTTCTTTATTCCTTAATTTAATTTGGCTTGTAAGAATGTCAAGTGATGTGTTATTATGTGTCCTTCCTATTTAAGAAGAACTCTAAGGAAATCAAAATTGTTTTTGATGTTGCAGCTAAAATGAGAAGAGATTGAACGAGGATCAAAATTAATAATAGACATATTGAATAGTAATATTTTGTGTTCTCCCTTTTTAAGAAGAACTTTAAGGAAATCAAAATTGTTCTTGATGTTGCAGCTAAAATGCTAAGAGATTGAACAAAAATCAAAATCAATAATAGACATATTGAATAGTAAAATCAAAGATATGCCATGGACCTGAGGAGGATATATTATGTGCATAAATCAAGTGATTAGTAACTTAGTTTGTTTCAATTTCCCCGTGTTTTAAGAACAACCAACCAATAAAAAGATGAAAAAGTGAATTGTCATAAAGTGGGCTTTCAATTTTACATAATAAAACAAAATATTTCAAAAATAGATATTTTAAATGTTACTTTCCAATCCTAGGGAGATTAGGCCATGCTCCATATAAGATTTCCGAGAAGAAGAAGTGATTTTATTTTAAACTTTTTTAAAAATGTAATTCAGTGTTGCCTTGTTTGTTTTTATATAATCCTATGATCTTAAGATATGAAGAGAATATAAATTGTCATTGTTGACAACATGTGAGGGATGTTTCCTGATGATTTTATGAAATGTAGATAGTACGTCAAAGTATATGAGGTCAAAGTATATGGTGTCAATGTTCATAAACTTGCTTAACATTTTAAAAAGCACAAGTTCTATGCATTAGTCAAAGATAGCAAAGATTGTGTTGGTACCTACGTAGAAGAAATGACCAATAAATCCAAGGGGACCCTTCATCATTCTTAGTCATGCCAAGTCAACCTATAAAAATCAAATTCCCAATTCACAATTATTTTCCCTAAAAATGGCATAAAGGTCAAATTCCCAATTCACAATTATTTTCCCAAGAAATGACCTAGGTTGGATTATAAAGCCCCGAATATTTTCTTCTTATCCATAACCTCTAGATGCTAACAAATAGTGCCGGAATTTCCATTCCATTGTAATGAAAATATAAAAAGAAACTAAGATGAACTTAAAGGAATTAATATGAAAATTGAACATTTGAACAGACTTAAAGAAAAATCCTTGATTCTTATTAATATCAAAGTCATGATCTCGAGATCTTATGTAAAACATAAAATATAGTATTAAATGTTACTAGCCTCATAATTCTATTCTATACACATAAATGTCATCAAATAACCTTATTTCCCAATACGAGCACGTTAAAGAATTAACGACTTTGAATATACAAACAACTCGTTTATTCATTTATTATATACTATATTGTTGGGATGAACTAAATAATCAAGTAACTATAAAACATTGTTTACTTATGAATGAATAAGGGCTCATATAACATACCCCAAACATGCAATGTGTTATAATGAAGCTAGATATGTCTCTCTCTTTCCTCGAAATTGTCGTGAGGACTGGAGCAATATAATGGATGAAATCATGTTTAAAAGGTATTAAAGTTGATTACATAATCAAAATTTATAAGAATTATTGCCACGAGTACATAAAAAGTTTTCTTCATTAAAAGTTGGTCAAAGTTGGCCACATAAGGAAAATCTAATAGCTAATTCATTGCATTGAGTTAGTAATGCAAGAATTTAAAGCTTTCATGATTTATTTTAAAAGAGAGGAAAACAATTAATGGGTGTATGGAGAAGTTTGGAAGGTAATGTGTTTTAACTTCTTTTGAAGTAGGATAGTTTTATGTTAATATTTGAATTAGAAACAAATCAATATATTTAATTGAATTAGAGAAAAATCAATGTATTTAATGAATAGAAAATAAATATTATTTACTAATCAAGGTCAAAATATTTATTTTAATGTGGACATTAGTTTTTGTTGTTTGGTCAAAAAAGTTGCAAGAGGATCTTAGATTATATTATCCTAATATAAGACTCACAAAAGTTGTAGGCTTAAATTTATGCCCCTAATAGCCAACATTTGAAAATAGGCTAGTAGCATTTGAAAATAGGACAAAGAATTTTAAGAATTGTATAGGAGGATATAATAGCAAGTTAAAAAATGGCTCTGACAATTTAAAATTTAAAATTATTCATAAAATTAGTGTGTTAGTCATTGATTGGTTTCTTGTTGACTAGTCAATAAAGTTACAAGAGGATATTAGATTATATTGTTCTAATATAAGATTCACCAAAGTTGTATACTTAAATTTATTGTCCTAATAGCCAACATTTTCTACTCCAATTTCACTTAAAGCAACTAGATTATCACCAACTAAACCTTATGCTGATCTAAAGTAATAAAGGAAGGTAAGGATATAACACACATAAAAATTTAACACATTAATATGGAATTCATTTAATACAATTATGTAGAAAATATATTTTGGTAATGTTGAAAAAAAAAAATAGATTTTCATTTTCTTTTAAAGATTTTTAGCAAAGACATTAATCCAATGTTTGATCATATATTGCATAGGGCACCCTCTTCTAAATTCACACCAAATTTTAGAAACAAATATTGATTATAGGTCCTACGCATAAACCTGGAATCAATGTGCAGAGATTTCCATATTTTATGTATGTGTTAATAGAGTCCTAAGCATTTAGATTCTCCTGGTCTCATATCTAAGAGTCAAGGTTTGAAATTTGAATAGCATGTTGCAAGGATTCCACCATATTTCATCAAAACTTTATTGAGTTTTGGTACCATGAATATGTCATGAGTTGGCACGTAGGATATATCCATTTTTTTTCAAAAATGGGGATTTGTATTTTAACCTACTTGCATTTAATACTTGAAATTAGGGTTTAAATTTTTTATATGTTGTAGATGAATTATTTCTCTACCTCTCTCCCTTTCATTAAAGAATATGGAGTTTAAGGTGTGTTTCAAAGTCAAATAAAAAGAGAAACAAAGAAACCCCAAAATTTCTTCTATGTGCTTAATTTTTAATTTGACTTTGAATATTCAAACTATGAATTTTGGGTTGTTTCTAGAAAATAAATATAATTATTGGCCCTATATAAATTGGATAAATGTAAATTCTTGGGCTACCCAACGAAAGAAAATGTCTTGGGAACCAAATAGTCATGGCCTCATGGCTTAAATACTTAGGACATTAATGTAATAGGGGCCTTTAGCTATTCTTTGACCTAGGATTCTATGATGTTGGTTGTTGTGGATTCCAAAAGATTTGTGCATTGGATCTATGAATGTAATGAGTTATGAGAGCATTGGCCATTAACTCAAGAAAGATGAAAAATTATTGTTGAAAGTATTTTTTTGTACATTTTCATGTGATTGTTGATTTGGTAGCAAATTGTGTGTAGAATGCATGTCAATAATTAATGCATTTAAAATTTTTGTGGTATGTTGTGTTAGTTTCAACTGTGTAAATTTTATCATATCCCCCCAGGTATTGCATCGAGTGGTATCAAGGAAATATTGTGTTCCTATTGGAGTATTCGTGTTTCCTTGAAGAGTGGTTTCATGTATCCTTTGAGAAGGTGATTCCAGTAAAAGAGATTGTTGGTGTGAGTGGTTTAGTATCAAATAAATGAGAGTTGGTAATCGGTGAGCATTACCAAGAATTGTTGCCACAAGGATAGATCATCTCTAAAATAGAGGTGAGTGTCTGAATGAATTTGTGATTAAAGAAACTTGAACAAAAAAATGTGTTTCTAAGAATGGGTGTGCTATAGAAGATGGCATGACAAGAAAATGATCATTTCTTGTGAGTGGTAGAAGAAGAAAAAACAAAAGAAAAAATGAAGGCAATTGATGAACTTACAACCATGGTGAGGACAATGATGGAAATACTGAATTCCATAGATTTATCAAAGAAGGGACTAGTGCAAGAACAAAATTTAAATGAACATAAAGAGGAACGACATTTTCCTAGAGATGAAGCAGAGGGAACTACAAAAGATGGAGATGCCTAAATTTTTTTACAAGTTTAGAACCATAGGATTTGACCAAATGGTTTGAAGAAATGCACCAATATTTTGAGTGCAATGAGACTAAAGACCCACCAAAAGTGAAGAGTGCTTATGAAAGATTGAAATATGGTGGGAACAATTGAAAATGGACAGAAATAGAGGAAAAGTCAAGATACAATGATGAGAGAAAATCATCATTAACAGGTAAGTTTGTAACTTATGAGTATGATTCGGAGATGCTTGAAAGATGGGAGAAATTGAAAAAAAATGATAGATGTGTAAATAATTATTTTGAAGAAATTTGTAAAGTGGCCATGAGCACTAGTGTTGTGAGATGAGAGATTGTGAAAAAAAAAATTGTGAATTTTTTTTTTGTGAAATTTGTAAATGTTTTGAAATTGTCCATCAAAAATAATATTTTTGAAAAGAAAGTGCATTGATTACAAGAAGCTTGTTGTTTAGCCTTGAATGAGGAAGAGAAGCAAATGAAGAGAATGAAAGAGAGTGGGAAAACAAAGGAGAAAACAAAAGAATGAAGAACTTAATCTTGGTTGTAGTGACTTGGTCATAAGATCCTTGTCACATGTATAGTGCTCTATTAGTCATATTTTTCATTGTCACAAACTCTTGAACTATCCAAAATTAATTCCAACATCTACATCTACATAGAGTATCGAGGTACAATATGGTACAGTGCATCGAAATGCATGTCAAGGGAAGCTTATATTTCGTGTTGCAAAGATTTGTGTGCCATGAGGTACCTTGTATAAACATAGGCATGTTTATACTCATTTTTTCTCATTTGCCATGATGTCATTTTTGTGCTAATATTATGTCTATGAAATTCTTAGTCCATATTGCCATTAATAAGCACCATAGTGCATCATTTGTCATGTAAAGAGGGTAAAATTGAGAAAGTTTGGAATATGGTCAATTTTATACTCATTTTTCTTAGAATTTCACAAGGATTTTAATGGTAAACTCTATATCTAAGTTTGAGCAGTGAAATTGAAGAGTGACTTCAAATTTGGCTTTGTAAGTTGATTTTGTATTGTAATTTGAAATTTTGAGATTATGAGAAGCAGTCTCATTGTTTAAAGGGAACTCTAAGATGTAGTAAAATATGTCATCAATATTGTATAATTCAAGTTATTTTATTTTTTGTTGTGTCATCTCATTATTCGTCAAATTAATCATCAGTTAACGTGATTTTGGATAATAAGCACATTGCCATTTTTCTTCAAATCACCTCAATATGATCAAGAATTATTTTGAATTAAGTTGGATGCTAAAATGGGTTTTTAAAGATTAAAATTGGTATCTAATGATTTTTGGATATTTGGTGCCAATTAATCAATTCAATATAGCTACTCAATTGACTAGTAGTTGAATAGTTTATTAGTTAGTAAAAAATCATTACTTAATTTATATATGAAAGAATTGTAAAGACGTTTTATATTTTGGAACTTTGAGAATTGTTGATCATTTTGTTGCCATTCCTTCTCTCTGCCTTATAATTTTGTAATGGATGTGCATTCATTTTATATTTTTTTGTGGTTATTGTTATAAATAATGTCATGCTTACGATTATTATAGTTGATAATGTGTGTAGAATGCTTTGTTTAACATCTTAGATTACAAAATTTTAAGTTTTCAATTGTAACTAATCCAAGATGAGAGAAGAAAGTGAAGATTGGATGAATATACATAGATGTTGACACATAGAAACATCATAGAGTGGTGGAAATGAAAGGTCAAAACTTGCACAACTATGTCTAGTGTAGTAATTTACTTATAGCTCGATGTAGAGCTAGATTCTTTGCATGAGAAATTTTTAGATTTAATATGTAAAGAAATCAATAACTTAAAATAAATAAATCAATAATTTAGATTTAATATCCAAACTTCTTTCAAGATATATTGGGAGACTTAGAAATGAATGGTATAAACTACAGGAAACTAAAGGAGAAATAGAATTTTTAACTAAATAATAGAGGAATTTCATTGCAACATGTTTCTTTGAATTATTTTAGGACATAATGAAAAGGGTGTTTTAAAAAAACCTATCTAGTTATAACAAAAATGCACAGTAAAAAAATACACTCATGAATAGAAAGTACTTAAAATATGCATCCCAAGGAAAAAAAACTTATTTGGTTACAAGAAAAATCCATAGTAGAAGAATACACATAAGTGGAAAGTACTTGAAATATGCATCCCTAAGGTTATTACTACATCAATTAATTCAAACATATGTATTTCCCTCAAAGAGAATATTAAACACAACATAAAAATGGATAACTAGAAATCCACTGGAAAGGTAAGGCATAAAACTAAAAGTTTAAAGAGGTCTCCTTTATGAAAAATGAAGGGAATTTTGCAAACCAAGACCAAAATTTTACCTCGTCAAATGAATGAAGCTTCCCGATCCAATGCAAATATTCCACTTCATCAAATGAACAATGTTATGAATACATGCCTCCACATTGATGCAATGCTCTCTTTGAAAAGACAAAAAACCCAAATGTCGTAGAGGCAATAAAAAATGGTCGAAAATTAACTGCAAATCCAAAGAGTTATATTATTGCAAAGGTGATAACAACAACAATTTAATGACTTCATATGACTTCACAATTGACTCAAATGATGAAGGTGAGTACAATGTTGCAATTGAAGTAGTTTTGTGAAACAAGATTCCATCCCAAAGATGTCATTAACATTGATCATGTGTTTCTAATAACCTATTAATAACACAAAATTAATTGGGAATACAACCAAAAATCAAAGCAAGACCCTACCTGGGATTATAAATATGTTCCACCTCACCTATGACACCTTGATAGGACATGTAACCATAAATAAATAAATAAGATAATATTTTTTTACGTAAAATAAGTATTGCTATCAAGGCTAAAGATATGGAATAACAAAACATAATAATACAAAGAGGATAAAGAAGGCATTCCTAGACTTTATCTAACAACAATAAAAAGAATTCTGCAAGGACCAGGATTCGAACCCTAAAACTCAAAGGACTTGTAAAAAATAAATATGTTATGATACATGTAGATTATGGAAGTACACATAACTTTATTGACATTGGTAAAAGATTAAATGTTTTCATATATCCCACCAAATATCTCATAGTTATGTGGAAAACAACCAAAATCTCAATATGTCATGATACATGTAGATTATGGAAGTACACATAACTTTATTGACATTGGTAAAAGATTAAATGTTTTCATATATCTCACCAAATATCTCATAGTTATCTGGAAAACAACCAAAATCTCATCAGGCTAGGAAAATGTCATAGATTATCTATAGAAATACAAGATTTCAAGCTACAGACAAGGTTTTATGCTTTACCCATTTGATAGGATAGATGTAATTTTAGGTGCCAAATGGTTGAACTAACTTAGTACTTACACTTACAAAAACAAGCAATTCACAACCACTAAAAATTTAAATTGTAAAAGAGCAACACCAAACACTGTATTGGAGTATAATGTTCAAATACAACATAAATGCCATACAACCATGTTTATACCATATTGAAGTATAATGCTCAAATACAACATAAATTCCATACAACCATGTTTTATAAGTACCCTTACTATTAAAGAGTAATTAGAATAACCATTAAGTTTAATATATATCATTAAAAAAGGCAACTTGGTTATGCAACAATTCACTATCCAAATAAAAAAGAAATGATGTTAATTTATTCAATGGTTCCAATTTTAGTTAAATATTCATTTAATACATTTTTGTATTTCTCATGTGATGTGCGATCAATTTCACGACGTAGTAATATAAAAATACTAACCTTGATGAACATATAAAGATTCAAAGTCCATGAATCAAGCTTCAGAAGGGTTTTTGTTTATTTATGATATTAAAAGTTTCAAGTCACCATAAGTGATCATTGACTAAGAGTCGCGACCCAAATATTCACGGTGACTTGTCTCATTATTCATAGCCATGATTTAGAGGGATCTATGACCTATATATTCATAGTCACATTATCATAAAATCAAAGGAGTGAAAGGAAGTTTTCACACTTTGACTTGTATGTGCCCACACGATCTAGTCCTGAGCTACTTATGCTACGAGCTACTTATGCTACTTATTGATAGAGACCAACAACACTTACCATGGAATTATTCCATAGTTATACTTAAGTCACCAAAGTTGGTGAATTAGGAATTATTCCATAGTTATACTTAAGTCACCAAAGTTGGTGAATTAAGAATTATTCCATAGTTATACTTAAGTCACCAAAGTTAGTCAACTAGAAGGTAGTCATAAGTAAGATAACCATTATAGGAACAAACCCACATTCAAAGAGACATAGATAGACATAAATTGGAAGCTAATAATAAGAAATGTATATTTAGGTTGTCATATAAGCAAGATAACCATTAGGAACAAACCCACATTCAAAGAGACATAAATAGATATAAATTGGAAACCATAGTAAGAAATGAAAGATATAAATAAACATAAATTAGAATCCAACAGTAACAAAATGTATATTTATTGGATATAATAGATAAACATAAATTAGAATCCAATAGTAAAAAATATATATTTATTAGATATAATGTCGAATCAAATACATACAATCTAATGAACCAAATATAAAGATGTGATTTTTTTTAATGAGAAACCTCGAATAGTGCAAACATCCAAATGGAAAATAGAAATATAAAGATGTGAATTTTTTTTAATGAGAAACCTCGAATAGTGCAAACATCCAAATGGAAAGGTGAAGTCTTACACCTTATCATTATTTAGCTAAAAACTTCTATCACATATAAGAAAAGAGAAATATTGTTATAAGTAGAGATGTGATTTTATCGCATATAAGAAAACAGAAATATTGTTATAAGTAGAGATGTGATTTTATCGCATATAAGAAAAGAGAAATATTGTTATAAGTAGAGAGGTGATTTTATCGCATATAAGAAAAGAGAAATATTGTTATAAGTAGAGATGTGATTTTTTTTATGAGAAACATCGAATGCAAATATTCAAATGGAAAGGTGAATTCTTCCACATTGATAATTATTGAACTAAAAACTTTTATCACATATAATAAAAGAGGAAGAGGAGGGGGAATGTAGAGATGGAGTTAGAAGAAAAAGATGGAATCCACGTAGTTTACAAAAAGGAAAAAATGATTATAAATATATACAACATCTATTTTGGTTAGACTCCTTATGAAGTGTGGTTACAAAAGAAACCAATTTGGTTGTTTGGTATATGTACATGTTCAAGATCAATATAAATATAGATTGGAAGTCAAAATTAGGAGATGTATATTTATTGGATATAGCATTGGATCAAATGCATACAAGCTATAAGCTATATGAACTAGTAAATGAAAAGATTATTATAAGTAGAGAAGTGATTTTTTTTAGGAGAAACCCCAATAATGCAAACATCCAAATGGAAAATTGATTTTTTTCACATTGATAATGAAGAGATGGAACTCAAAACTTCTATCACATATAGGGAATAAGAAGAGAAGAGGACAAAAAAGAGGAAGAAGAAAAAATAGAGTTGGAGTTAGAAGGAAAAGATGAAAGTCAAACAAGTAGTTCTCAAAAAAGGCCAAAATGGTTCTATCAAATGCTTCAATATGAAAAGGCCAAAATGGTTCTATCAAATGCTTCAAGATGAAAACCCGAATGAGATGCAACAAGATGAGAGAAGAACAAGGTAAAAGCCACCCTATCAAGTAAATCTTTTTTTAATGAGTGAAATTGTGTATTCATATGATCTAAGTTTCTTTTAATCAAGAAAAAAACAAACAAAACTGAAGAGATGCAATGTAGGTAATATATGATGCATTAATGAAAAACAAAACTTGGAATTAGTTGAATTACCTTCAAATAAGAAACAAATAGGATATAAATTGGTATATCGAACTAAGTTCAAATTATATGGTTTAATCAATAAATATAAAGTCAGGCTAGTTACAAAAGGATGTGCACAAAAATAAGGTATATACTATGAGGAAACATGTGCTATCGCAAAAAAATTGATTATGATCGGCTCTTGCAGCACAGTTTGGATAGTAAATACATCAAAAGTGCATTCCTAATATTTGAAAAAAAGGTGGATGGAGAAACTT
This sequence comes from Picea engelmannii, assembly GCA_009831015.1. Lineage (NCBI taxonomy): Eukaryota > Viridiplantae > Streptophyta > Pinopsida > Pinales > Pinaceae > Picea > Picea engelmannii. Next base: position 16,049 of record ML831328.1, read on the forward strand.
GAAAAAGAAGTGTATATGAAGAAACTTGAAGGATTTACCATTGAAGGAGAAAAAAAATGGGTATGTAAGTTGGTGAAGGCCTTATATGGATTAACGAAAGTTCCTTGAACTTGGTATGAAAAGATTGATAAATATCATAAATCAAGAGGTTTCAAGAGAAGTAATTTTGATCCTAAATTGTATATCAAATAAAAAGGTGACGAACTTATGATTATGGTGGTATACATAGATGACTTAATCATTACGAGTAACAATTCTGAGTTGATTAAAGAAGAAAAATACAATATTTTGAAATAATTTGATATGAGTGATTTGGGGTTACTACATTATTGTTTGGGCATTGAAGTTTGACAACAACCAAATAAGATTTTCATCTCATAAGCAAAGTGTGCTTTAGAATTGTTAAACACATGTAGAATGGAAGATCGCAATCCTAAAAAAACACCAATAGAGGTAAACTTAAAGATTTCAAAAGATGGTAAACCAAAGGTGCTTAATGAATTCCATATCATCAAATTATAGGAGGATCAATGTATATTACAAAAACCAAGCCAAGAATAACCTTTTCAATTGGTATGTTATCAAGGCTTTTAACTATCCAAGGGGGACACATTGGAATGCAACAAAACTAGTGCTTAGATATATCAAAAGTAACTCACAATTTGGTATTGTACTCAAGAGGAATGATTATTTCATGTTGAATGTTTTTTCATATGCATACCGGGAAGGTGATATGGATGAGATAAAAGTTGCAACAGGTTATGTTTTTACTCTTGGTAGTGAAATTATTTCATGGCAAGTGAAAAACAAACTTTAATAGCTCTCTCGACAACTGAATTAAAATACAAAGCAATTGTTGGAGCAACATGTGAATCATTATGGTTATGTAGGATTATATATTATTTGAAGCTTTGACAAATGCAACAAACAAATTTACACTATGAAAACCAAAGTGTAATCAAGTTGAAAAAGAATCAAATCTATCATTCAAAAATAAAACATGTCAAAATTCATCATCATTACATCAAAGGTTGAGTGCAAAACAAAGAGATGGAATTGTTTTATTTCAAGTCCCAAGATTAAGTGGTAGATATGTTCACTAAGACACTCGACGAGGATAAAATCAAGACATTTCGAGAGATGTTAGGAGTAATGGTGAATTAAATAAACATTAAGAGGGGTTGTTAAAACATTGTAATGCTTATTTTATATAAGGAGTAATAAATGTGATGCATAAGAGTAGTGTTGTAATGTCTAAAGTGAGAAATAAGTCAGATGTAATAAATGTAATAAATGACATTTAACTTAATGTATTTAATGAAATTAGTTGAGCGATTACTGACAAGAATAATAGAACTATATATATATATATATATATACACACACAATGTTGAACTTATGCTTATACTAAGAGGGGGGAGTGAATTAGTATAAGATATTTTTTACTTTATTTAATCATTCATCAATAAATCATTAACTAAGAAACAATAATCACATATAATCTAAAATCACAATGCACAACATTTAACATGGGAACTCAATCGGGAGAAAACCATAAAACTTATCTTTATAAATTCATGTAGGTACCAACCTAATGTTACAATATTTGCAGGTTCCAACCTTCTAGAGACACTAATCCCCTCACCTAAGCACCAACCCAACAACACCTATAGGCACCAACCGACTAGATACACCAATCTATTCAATTGAGAACCAACTCAAAGAGATATTGTGTAAGCATTGACTTACTAGAGACATCAATCTCCTCAACCGAGCACCAACTTAGTAAGACCTATACAGAAATCAATCCAAGATATGCATACATAGAGTACTTTTGAATTCACTTGCATGTCTCTTACTTCAAACATAACTTCAAATCTTAGTCACATTTATCCTTCATGCCCTAGCGAGACTCATAGAATCATTCCCAAAATATGATCCCAGACTACAACATCACAAACCTTTAGTCCTTCATAGTGCACCTTAAGAACAAGAAAATCCCAAGAAAACTCCTTTGACTTCTCTTGCACACCTTTAGATCCCAAAAAGAAACTGCATCTCCTTTAACACATCTCAAAGTTGATGTCTTTCTTGGATGGACTACAAATGTGCACATCTATCCTATATTTATAGTATTTTTCCCTCACTTCCAGGGCCGACCTATAAATACTGGTTGGGTCGACCTAAATTTTATGGTTGGGTTGTCAAACAAAAAAATTCATATCTCCTCATTCCTAGGTAGTCAGAGGGAATGGCATATACCATTGGAAAGGTTTTGGAATAAGATTTCCAACTATATAACCTATGATCTCATTTGAGCTAGGTATCTAGGGGAAAAATGCTTTCAAAGATAGGGTATCCAAACTGAGAATTAATAACCCAAAACAATGTTTCCAACAATATCCATATTACAATCATTATCTTGGACATTTGTAGTCTCCCCGTCTTTGACATCAATGACAAAAAAAATTCCAACGATCTCCCCATTTTTCATTGATGGAAATCCTTAGTCAATTCTGATACTCCCCCTATCTACAAATTTCCTTGTGTCTACAAATCTCCCTCTATATGCATCTTCTCCCCCTTTGACATCAATGGAAAAGTGCTTCTCCCCTTAATCTTGTGCTTCCCTTCAAGCACTCCAATGTACAATTTAAAAGTATAACTCCAAGTAATCATTATCTAGGTTGTATCTGCTACAAGTATCCAACACTAATCCTTCTATTTGATTCTTTTTATTAATCAAACCTTCCACTCCAAATTCATTACATTGATCTTATGAATCAGGTGAGGCTTTAGTATTGACTTTATTTGAATTTGTTTCTACCTCCATATTCCTTTCTAACAAGGACCAATCAGATGACTTCTCTTGTCCAAAAGAGTATTGTAAACTTGAATTTCCATTTTCACAAGGAAATGTCCCGGCCTTACCTTTTCTAGAAATGGGGTGTACATGTTTTGAGTGGGAATCAAAACAACGAATCTCCCTGACATCTTAATATATCTTATCACGTCCTTTCTCATAAAAAATAGTTTTGTCTCTCATTGTTTCTTTCTTTTGTTTCCTTTTCCAAACCTTTTATTCTTCTTCTTTATGTTTGGAAAGAACATTGTCTTCCATGTTTTGTTTAGGAGGTCCTACTATGATGCTTCTAAAATAACGTGCTATGTTCCCATAATTATTGCACTTATAACATTCAATATTGTAATCAAGTAGAGGAGAAAATGAATTATATTTTTTGTTAGAAAACCCATGATAATTTTTGGTTTTGTTGCTCACATAGTCATCCTTTGAGGTCTTATAAGTACCTCTATTTCTATCTCTCACACGATCACTTATTTCATAAGCTCTACAATAGATTGCCTTATGACCAAAATTGTTGCAAGAAAAACAATAGCCAAAAAAGATATTTTGGTATCGATTTGTGAAAGACCTTCTTGGTGGAACAACTCTTCTAAACTCATTCTTGTTATTCTTGTGAGAAGAATCAAATTTTTGTTGGTCGTCGTTGCATTTCCTGTTGTTTCTTTCATTGTTGATGGAACCTTTGAGAATATTGGCATAAATTTTAGGCGCTTCTTTATTTTCCTTTTCTGGTGGCTTTGTGACCTTAGTGCTTGCATCCCCCTCGGGGTTTTTTTGTTTTTCAATGTATTCAAGACCTATTTCGATGAATGGTGACCTTTGAAAACTTATAATGTTATCTAATATTTTGGTACTCTTTCCAAACTTCAAGTTTCTATTCAACTGATCAATTGTTTTCTCTAGTTCCGTTCTTAAGAAAACGATTTTAGCTTCTAGCTTTCTGAAATTTTCTTCTTTTTCTTTCAATTAGCTTCTCACCACTTCTATCCTTTTTTCCTCTTCTAGTTGAGTTTTTAGGATAATACATTTTTTCTCTATTTCTTCAATATCATAATCCTCCTCTTCATATTTCTGCAATTTCTCCTTCTGCTTTACATTTTTTTCTTAATCATGTTTACTTATTCTAAGGCACTAATGAGTTCTGCTTCAAGATATTCTTCTTCTTAATCTAGCTTTTCTTTCTAATTATCTTCATTTTATTCATCAACAAGATTTTTTTCCATGGTTATGGAGAGAGATTCTTCTTCATCATCACTAATTTCCCTTTTTTCATATGGGGACTTAGTAGAAAAATGTCCTATTCTACCACAATTAAAGGATTTGAAGGGTATCTTACCTTCGTATTTTCTAGGTCCTCCTTTTAGCTTTCTCACAAATAATGTTTATTTTGTCTCTGATTCACAGCTAGAACAATCATTGGATCTCTCTTCATAAATGTTTTGTAGCTTGTCCCAAATTTGTTTAGTTGATGTACACTTCATTACCTTGAAAATCTCAAAATTCGATAGGCCACTCAAGATGACATCTATTTCTTTTTCATTTTTTTTCACTTGACTCCTTCCCAACTTCATTTGTATAACCTGTTGTGACTGATTCCAAAAGATCAAACCCAAGGGCCTTCAAATATGTCTTCATTATTATACTCCATTGTCCATATTTTGTTCCATCGAACAAAGGAGCTCTTTTTATAGAGAGACCCCTTTTACAATCCATATGTTCTCAAGATCTACCTTCCAGTGGTTAAATTGATTTTGAAGAAACCTGCTCTTATACCAATTCTTGAACTTATGGTTATACTGAGAGGGGGGATGAATTAGTATAAGATAATTTTTACTTTATTTAACCATTCATCAATCATTCATTAGTTGAGAAAAAATAATCACATATAAACTCAAATCACAATGCAGAGAGTTTAACATGGAAACCCAATCAGGAGAAAACCATAAAACTTATCTTTATAAATGCATGTAGGCACCAACCTAAAGTTACAATATTTGCAGGCACCAACATTTTGAATACACAAATCCCCTCATCTAAGCACCAACTCAACATCACATGTAGGAACCAACCTACTAGAGATACCAATCTCTTCAACTGAGCACCAACTCCACAAAATATTATGTAGGCACCAACCTAATGGAGACATTAATCTCCTCAAATGAGCACCAACATAGACCTATATAGACACCAATCCAATATCTTTATACACAAAGTAATTCTTACTTCACTTGCATGTTTCATGCTTGAGACATAGCTTCAAACCCTAGTTACATTTATCCCTCATGCCATAGAGAGCCTCATAACATCATTTCTAGAATATGCTCCATGAATACAACATCACAACCTCAAACCAGTGCACTTTGCAACATCACAGACCTTCATTCCTTCAAAGCGCACCTTAAGAACACAAAAAATCCTGAGAAAACTCCTTTGACTTCTCTTGCACACCATTAGATCCCCAAAAAACACCCCAACTCCTTTAGTGCACCTCAAATATCTTCTATGCACCTCAGAATTGATCTCTTGCTTGGATGCACTACAAATTCACACATCTATCCTATATTTATAGTATTTTTTTCCTCACTTTCAACGTCGACCTGTAAATATTGGTTGAGTCAAGCTAAATTTTATGTCTGGGTTGTCGAACAGAAAGTTTCATATCTCCTCATTCCTGGGGAGTTATAGGGAATGACATATACCATTGGAAAGGTCTCAGATTAAGATTTCCAACTGTATAAACTATGCTCTCATTTGAGCTAGGTATCTAGGGTAAAAATGTCTTCAAAGATAGGGTTTTCAAACTAAGCATCAATAATTCAAAAACAAATTTTGCAACAATCTCCATCATGCAATATTTATCTTGGACATTTGTAGCCTCCCCTTGTCTTTGACATCAATGAAAACAATATTTCCAACACACAAAACCCTTGTATATAAATTTGAAGAATATTTATATAATATGTGTTTGTATTTCCATCTTGTTTATCTCTTTACATGCTCTCCATATTCTAGTTTAACATCTTAAAAATTTGGAATTACATCATGTGGATCTAGACAAATGTTCTAAAGAAATCTAGGATGAATTACAAAAGCAGTTAATAATTTTTTTTTCAAATTATGACTATTTAGATTTAAAATAGTTGTTGAAACTACTATGAATAGTCATATAAATGATTTGAAGTAATATGTAGGACAATTACTATAAGTTGGTGCAAAAGTAGAAGAGATGCAAAAGCCCTATTGTTAAATAATTTATCGTCAAATTACAATCATGTTATGTTTACATTAAGTCATATTCCTTCATAACCATTAGATGATATGATATCATAATATTTAGATGATATGATATCATCTCTCTTGGATAAAAATAAAAGTATAAATGAAGAATAATTGGAAAGTTCTCTCCATCTTGATAATGCATTACTTCCTAGAAATCAAATCAACAAAAAAATCAGGAAACAAACAGTTAAAGAAGTTTCTGAGTGTTAATATGGTAAAAAAATGTTGAGACTCACAATAATACTGAGAGGGGGGCGTGAATCATTATTATATCAATTTTCTCAAATTTTATATTCTTTTAATGGTTTAATATTATTTTGAAGTGCTTACTTAATCACCAATGTATGCAGAAATCAAAACAACACAGAAAACACAGCACACCAGGATTTTTACGTGGAAACCCAGTGTGGGAGAAAACCACATAACATCTTTCTTTATATTCTTCTACAAGCACTAACTTACAATTTATAATCTTTCGACTTGACAAGAACCCACATGTTGCAAATAATGACACCAATCATCTTGTGCACCAACCTATTGTTGGTTGTGGAGCCTGATTATCTTCCTGATTTATAGGTCTTTTACTTTCAGCCGTGTTTATACCCCATGAAGTATTTACACCCCAGAAGTATGTACACTCTTCCACACGGAGGAGTGCAGAGGGGGGGTACCCCCTCTGCGGGTTCTGGGGGGCCTATCCCCCCGGCTGGGGGGTCTGGGGGCAAGCGGGACCCCAGCGGGGGTTCAGGGGCAAAGCCCCCGAAGCAAAAATTGCCTTATAAAAGTATATTGTAATTTCATTGTAAATCTGGACCATTCATTATAAGGTCGCAGATCTAACGGTCGAGATTATGTTAGGTTTTTTTTCCCTCGAAGGCAACCCTCTTTTATGAGGGAAATGTATTGCGGCTATGGTTAATGGTGAATATTGTATTCTGAGAGAGGAGACTGTGAGAGAAAGAAGAGGAAGTTACAACGGGTTTTGTTGTAGGTTGTATCCCTTCATTTGCTGGATAATAATAAAGGAAGGACCTAGAAATTTCTCTGGTGGACGTAGCCCACACTGGGTGAACCACATAAATCTGTGTCCTTCTTGTATTGTGTGTCTTCTGTGTTTTGTTTCTGCATTTGTTTTATTTTATTGCTCTACGGTCCTATTTTTCTAACACCTATTACAAATGATGATGACACTAATCCTCTCTAACACACACTTGTAGAGTGAGGACACCATCCCTCTCCCCTTCACCATCCTGCCTCCCTGTATTCATTTTTCTCGAAAAAAATCCGCACACAACTAGACCTTTCTCAAGACTTTTCTCTTTAATTCAGAAAATTGTCTGATATATCTCTAGTTCTAATCCTTTGAATAGCTGCAGGAACTTTTCCTTCTCTTCTTATCAAATCCAAAATCGATCAGAGCACATCCATATTTATAATTTTTTTATCTCGATTCAAATAATTGTATGTGGATGCATACCAATTATATTGTGGATATATCTTGACCAGATCCAAGTTTATTTAGTTATATGTGGACACACTTCTGTCTAAATTAAGTATATGGATGCATAAAAATTATATTTTGAACATATATTGACCAAATCAAAGTCCAGTTAGTTATATGTGGACACACTTCTATCTAAATTAAGTATATCGACACATAAAAATTATATTGTGAACATATATTGACCAGATCAAAGTCCAGTTAGTTATATGTGGACAAAATTCTATCTAAATTAAGTATATTTAATTTCCAGTTACGGTTGGACATTCTTCAACTAAATCAAACATATCAAATCTTCCATGTTTTACAAAAATGTTCAAGGATCATCAGCGATCCTTTAATGATGAACGAAGGATTGATTATGTGACCAAATATTCCAACGAATGGGCTCCATCTCATCTCCAACAATAGAACCTAGTCTTATAAGAGAATCTCATCAAAATAGACGCAAGAGTTTACATTTTGGTTCACAGAGCACCCAATGCGTAGATAGAATAGGAGTGCAAGCTTCAAGTCACAAGTATTCAACCTGTCACACTTTCTCTTCAACGTGCTCACCTAGTCACCCAACCAAACAGTGAGCATGCCCTGGTGACTATCTCACTTGAATGCCAAACTTCCACTCATTCCGTCACATTCCACTATGTCGATTGTTGCACCGTCTTCGTCTCGTCACACTCCACTGTGTCATTTGTCATACTAGCTCAAGGCACCCTGCATATTTTCTTCTTCTCCATCAAAAATCGATCGGCTTCATTTCGTCACACTCCACTACATCGTTCATCACACTAGATCAAGGCACCCTGCAAATTTTCTTCTATGCCATTGAAAAGTGACCGACTTCATTTTGTCACACTCCATTGCATCGTTCACCGCATTAGCTCAAAGAACCTTGCATATTTTCTTTTTCACCATTGATCCTCTTATCCTTTGATCCTTTTGTGCACTTTTGTTTTCATTCTTTCACGACTTCCTCTGTCCATGCGCCATAATGTGCCATACTATCTATCATAGCACTATAATTGACTATATTCATGATCACTTTGACATCAACAACAACATATGCATAAAAAACTCCCCCTTTATCATTGATGGCAACCAAAAGAGCCTAACTTCCAAATCAATGGCCTTTATGCTAAGTTGCTCCCCCTTTCAATGTGTGTAGTTTCCAAATCAATGGCCTTTATGCTAAGTTGCTCCCCCTTTCAATGTGTGTAGTTGCCAAATCAATGGCCTTTATGCTAATTTTCTCCCCCTTTCAATGTGCACAACAAACTCCCTTTCAATGTGTATCAACTTCATGCTAAGTCAGGTTTGTTGTTTTTGTTTTTGTTACTTTCCCCCTTTGACAACATTGACAAAGATAGACTCTGAATATTCTCCCTTTGGGAAGAAGGTCCTTTGGAAGCTTGTGCTAAAACATGCTCCTAGACTCTTTACGTGCACAAAACCACCCTCAAATAAAATACCATCGAGAACCATTGAAAACTTCAACTGTGTGCATCTCCACAAAATAAAACTTATTTTTATGAGTAATGTTAATATTAAAAACAATATCACTTTCCCCTAATACAACATCAAATGGGGCACCTGTAGAAGTAGTAAATTGTTTTTTTTACTGAAGAAAGGAAGATGATATCACACCCAACCTCTCTCTAAGATACTCAAAGGTTTCTCTTGGTAATGGCTTGGTAAAAATATCTGCAATATGCTCTTTGGAAGGAACATAATTTGACCACCTGATCCTGAACCTATTCTATGAGAAAATGATATTTGATTGGTATATTCTTAGTCTTAGAGTGTTGAACGAAGTTTTTAGAGTTATTGATAGCACTTGTATTGTCACACATGATGGTGACAGGTTGATCACAAGGAACTTGAATATCCTTGATATTGTTGTTTATCCACAACACTTGAGTACAATAGGATTGTGTAGCTATATATTTGGCTTCATCTGTAGAAAGGGAAATGAAAGTTTGTTTCTTGTTCATCCATGACACAAAACAACTGCCAAGGAAGAATGCACCTGCACTAGTTATTTTTATATCATCAATACTTCCGACATATTATGCATCTATATAAGCTATGAGAACAAGATCCATGTCTTTTGAATACCACAAGCCATAACCAATAGTTCCTTGCAAGTATCTAAATATTCTTTTAACTGCAAGAATGATGACGCAGCCCCCCCTCCTCAACCCACAGGTCAGAAGGTCCACGTCAAAATGATCTTTCCTTTACCACTGGCATGAAGAGCTTTCGGAAATGGCTCTTCTATTTCCCTTTTGGGAAATCTGAACCCCCAATCAACTTCGAGAATTCCCCCTTGTACTTCAGGAAATCAGACTTCACACTTCCGCGAATCCGATGGTCGGGCATATTATCCCTCAATCTCTGAAACTCGAAAACAGTCAACGTTGACCCTTCCTCTTTCTCTTTCGGACTTTTCCTTATCGCGATTTCGGCGGTCACAGTGTCAAGAAGCTTGTTCCTGCAATTCTCAAAACCCGATCTTCTGAACCTCTGATGCGCTCGCAAGATTTGACCTTTCAACGCCCTTTTACTCCATCAGGACTTCGGACTTCGCGATATCGCGAATCCTAATGCAAAGAATTCGGGACTTCACTCCACGAAACTCCGAAACGGTCAACAGAGTTCGACTCCATGTAAGTAGTGTACCACTTGTCCACTTCGCTGACTCTTGTGGCCCCACACCATTCTCTTAGCCTTCGGCATTTCGCGTTTCGTGATATCGCAATTCCCGTTGCAAGGTTTTCGGAACTTCACCCTACGAAATCCCGATACAGGTATCCACGTGTAAATCCAACGACCCTTCGGGCTTGGATCTATGGTCCTACTCCTCTTGAGATTAGAACCTTTCACATTACTCCTTGTAACTTCCCTGCTCCTTCGTGAGATCTGACGGCTCACGGGACTTCGCGGTTTCTCCACAGAGAATTTCGAACGTCCGTTCTTCCTCTGAGAACTCGTCCACCTGCAGTCCCTTGTCACTACGCCTTCCTTCGAAACCTCAAAGTACTTGGCCTTTTTCCTCCCTTCGGCTCCTTTGAGGTATGAGTCTTTCTGAACTTTCTCTGACTCCGAGTCTTCCAGAAAACTCCTGCTCGCACTCCTTGCGGCAGACCTTCAAACACTTCCAAGTGTTGAAATCCTTCGACTCTGTGCACACCTGCAGCAACAATCTCTCAATACTTCGCTCAGGTTCCCAACCCTGAGACTTTACTTGGCCTGCGCACTCCTTGCACGGATCCTATGCCTGACTGCACTTTTTGTGTGAATGAGAACAAAAGCTATCTCTCCTGAGCTTTCAGAGACAAACCTATGAACACCTTGTCGACGCACTCCTTGCGGACAAATTCAACTGCACTCCTTGCAGGAACTCTTGCTTAGATAGAGAAACAATTGAAACTCATTTCTTTTTCCTTTCCTCTCAGATTTCAAACATTCAACAAGAAATCATTCATACATAGCATAAAAGCAATTGCATGACAGAAAGAGTAAAAACATTCATGGGCATAACATTCAAAGATGCATACACAGAGAATATATGAACACCATGAGTCTGAATCACAACCTTCTTGTATTAATTCAAAACTTCTGTACATGGAGTTCGCTACACAGCTCTCTCTGCTTTTCTTCTATGCTCTCTCAATCTTCATGCTCTACTCAATAATAATGTTACAATACAAAATGAGGGGGTCTATATCTCGTTTCCCTCTTGCACTCTAAAACTGTCTAATCTACACATTCAATTCCACCTACTTGCATTAACTACCATAAATCCCTTCTATCTACTAAGGACGAGAGAGAATTGCTCAAGGTCTGTTCACATTATACAAGGGCGCTCCTTCTTAATGGCTTCATTTAATATTTAAGACATTTCCAAAATTTGTGTTGGGCACTTTTCCAGATGTCCGTTGTTTCCACGCTAGCTCGCTTGAGATGCTCCTGCATCATACTCCCTAGCTTGAAAATTTTCATGGGCTCTTGTCCATGAGTTCGCGCACGGTCTTTCCATGCTTCTGGATCTCTTCTTCGTTCTCCCAGCTGGCATCTTCAACTAGATGGCCTTTCCATTTCACCAAATACTCAAGGTATTGCTTCCGCATGGTCTTTTTGCTCACTCTTTTGTCCAATATGCACTCCATCTGCGGCTTATCTGCAACTGACATTTGCTTTGTCCACTGGATCATTGGTTGTTCATTTCCTGTCCTTGCTTCCTCAGCCTTATATGGGTACAAATATGAGATGTTGAATATCGGAGAAATTCCGATCCCATCGGGTAATTCAATCTCATAAGCATTCGTCCCAAACTTCTTTAAGACCTTACATGGTCCGATTTTCTTCATCTTCAGCTTATTATATGTTCCTCTCGGGAACCTCTCCTTTCTCAAATGTGCCAGAATCAAGTCACCAACCGCAAACTGAAGTTGTCTCCTGTGTTGATCTTCTCTACACTTATACTCCTAGCTTGAATTATGCAAACGTTCCTTCACCTGGTTGTGAAGTTCCTTCATTGCCTCTGCGAATTCTTCTGCAATAGCGCTCCTAGTTGCATTTTGTTCTGAATCCCTCAACTCAGAAATCCCTCTCGGCTGCATGCCATAAACAATCTAAAATAGACTCTGCCATTTTCTTCTGTTAACTGAGTCGTTATAAGCAAATTCATCCTGTGGTAATATGTTGTCCCACTGGCTGTGGTGTTCTGTCACCAGGCTCCTCAGCAAGTCTCCCAGACTTCTGTTCACCACTTTCGTTTATCCATCCGTCTAAGGATGATAAGCCGAACTAAACAACAAGTTAGTTCCCAGCTTCTTCCATAAGCTCCTCCAAAAGTGCCCTATGAACTTAGTGTCTCGATCCGAAACTATACTCCTTGGAAAGTCGTGAAGTCGAATGATTTCTTTGAAGAAAAAAAATCGCAATGTGAGTTGCATCATTGGTTTTCAGACATGGAATGAAGTGTGCCATCTTGGAAAATCTATCCACCACCACAAAGATTGAGTCAAAACCTCTTTGTGTTCTTGGCAACCCCAATATGAAATCCATGCTGATTGCATACCACGGCCTTTCATGTATGGGAAATGGTTGGTAAAACCCTGCATTCTGTTTCCTTCCCTTCGAATGTTGGTAAATTATGCATCTGTCTACGAATCTCTTGATGTCTGCTCGCATTCTCGGCGAAAAATATGACTCATTCAATTTTGCGAACGTCTTGTCGTGACCAAAGTGCCCTACCAATCCTCCACTGTGTTTCTCTTTCAGCAAATTCTCCCTCATGGAGCATTTCGGAATACAAAGTTGATTACCTCTAAACAGTAATCCTTCCTGGATCATGTATTCTACCCATTGGCTTCTATCTTCAAGAATTGGATTCTCAGCTGCTTCATACGACTCCTTAAAATCTTGATCATCTACGTACATTTCTCTAAGATCATCAAAACCCAACATTTTGACTTTGAACTCCTGCAATAACAAATACTTCCTGCTCAAAGCATCAACAACTTTGTTAGCAGTACCAGAAATATGTTTAATCACAAAAGTGAAATTCTGCATGTACTCAACCCATTTAACATGTCTCTGATTCAACTTCTCTTGTTGAGTCACAAACTGCAGTGCATGATTGTCACTGTACAAGACAAACTCTTTCGGGATCAAGTAATGTCTCCATTTCTTCAATGCTTGGATAATAGCATAAAACTCCTTGTCATAAATGGATTATTTCACTTTCGCTTCATTCAGATTCTCGTTGAAGTATGCTATCGGCCTGTCTTCCTGACTCAAGATTGCCCCTATTGCAAATCCACTTGCATCGCATTTCACTTGAAATGTCTTTTGGAAATCCGGCAACACCAAAACTGGTTGTTCCGTAATCTTCCTCTTCAACAGATTAAAACTCTTCTCAGCCTCTTCTGTCCAATGAAAATACTTATGTCTTTTCTTCACTGTGTCCATCATTGGTGCACTAATCCCACTGAAATTCCTGATGAATTTTCGGTAGAAACTAGCCAATCTGTGAAAACTTCTCACCTCAAAGATATTCTTCGGTGATGGCCAATTCTTGATTACCTCCACCTTATCTGGATCCATCCTCAACTCATCTGCAGAAATAAAAAACCCCAAGTAAATGAGCTCTGTCTTCATGAATGAGGATTTCTTCATGTTTATCAACAGCTTCTCCTACTGTAATCTTTGCATCACTGTATCCAAATGCTTCAGATGCTCTGCCACTGTTTTATTGAAAACCAGTATGTCATCCAGATATACAATAACAAACTTTCCAATGAACTCCCTCAGGACTTCGTTCATCAAACTCATGAAGGTACTCGACGCATTTGTTAAGCCAAATGGCATAACAAGCCATTCATACAACCCTTCATTGGTTTTGAATGTTGTCTTCCACTCATCACCTTCTCTCATGCGGATTTGATGATAACCGCTTTTCAAATCAATCTTTAAAAAGTATTTTTCTCCACTCAAGCAATCCATCAGATCATCCATCATTGGCAATGGGAATCTATACATGATGGTTATCTTTTTAATCTCCCTCGAGTCAGTACACATCCTCTAGCCTTTGTCTTTCTTCGGACTGAGTATGGTTGGAACAACACACGGACTCAAGCTTTCCCTGACCAATCCTTTGTCCAACAACTCCTGGACTTGCCTTTTAACCTCTTCATTTTCTTGTGGCGTCAATCTGTACGCGGCTTTATTTGGCAAACTAGCTCCTGGTATGAGATCAATGTGATGGCTTACACTTCTAATCGNACGAGGCAGTTCGTCCACTACTATGTCAGCGAACTCTTCCAGCAATTCCTGAACCTCTTCTGGTAAATCGTCTATTCTTGTGTTGGTCAAAACAATCTTCGGTTTTCTGACCACAATGAACTGTGGCTCTTCCATCTTCTTAACCTCGGTAAGAAGTTCCTTCCCACTCATGAGAAGTACAATGTTACTTACTTCCCATTTCACCTCCTTATCTTTGATTAGAAGCAACATGTGAGTTCTCCCATTCTTCTCTAAGGTGTATGTGTTCACTCTCCCATCATGAATCACATTCCTGTCATATTGCTATGGTCTACCCAGCAATAGATGAAAAACATCCATAGGAATAACATCACAGAGTATCTTATCATTATATCCTCCTATCTTAAATTCAACTAAACATTGTTTAGTGACAGTTACCTAATGTCCTTTTTGTATCCATGAAACTTTGTATGGGCTTGGATGATCAATCGTCTCTAGCTCCAGCTTCTCTACCATCTATGTAGAAACAAGATTATCCATGCTACCACTATCCACAATGACCTTGCATACCCTATCCTTGGTCTTGCAAGCAGTCCGGAAAAGTCTGGTTCTTTGGACTGAACTCTCCACCTCCTTCTCTGGTGTCAAAAGAACTTTTCACATCATCAACGATCTTTCGCCCTCAGCGTCTTCTGCCTCAACATATCGCCTCTATGCTTTGGCGATGTGACTCTCTCCATTCTCTTTCTTTTTATCTGGACACTTGTAAGACTTGTGCCCATTATTTCCACATGTGAAGCATGTTATTACTCCACCTCTTCCTCTTCCACTACCTCTGGTATGAGGAAAAGTATTGTTGTCAGCATAATCTCCTCTCTATTCAGTATGTTGCCCTCTCTGCTTAGCATATTTCCCTCGCTGTGAGGTTCCACCCCTCTTAGTTCGGGTCTGATTTTTCTTCCAGTCCTCCTTGGGCTTCTGATATTTATCCTGGGCAACTGATTTGCCTCTGGGCTGACTTCTGCCTCGGCCTCTTTGACCTTGCTTTCGACTCAGCTTCTCTTCCGCTTTTAGAGCCATCTGATAAGTATCTTCCACCGTTCGGATGGTTACCATGCTCATCTCATCTTGAATGTCATATCTCAGGCCATTCATGTATCCGACAACCTTTTCATCATTGTTTTCTCGATGACCTGCCCTGTGTTCAGCTTGTAGAATTCTTCAGTGTATTCTTTCACTGTCATCAGCTTCTGCCTCCTGAATAGAGTAATCTGGTAATAACTAGGGATGAATAGAGTAATCTGGTTCTACATTCTCCTGAATAGAGTAATCTGGTAATCCCTGGGGATGAATTTCACCTTCATTTTCGTGATCATTCTATCCCATCTCTTGATCTTCTGCTTTCCCTTGCAGCGTTTGTTAGCTTGTAGTTCATCCCACCACAATGTTGCATGTCTTTTCAATCTAGTGACATCATGTTTGACCTTCTTGTCCTCTTCGACATATTCATAGTCAAAGTATGTGTCCAGAGCTCTAATCCAGTCTAGAAGCTCCTCTGCATCCAAGTTTCCCTCATAAACTGGAATGTCCATCTTTTCTCTTGCACCCATTCTTGCAATAGCTCTGAGAAAACGTTCGTTTGCTGCATCTTCAGCTGCAACTTCTTCATGTTCAGCCTCAATTTCACTTTCGCAATCACTTAGATCCCTAGCATTGACAGTACGCCTCTGTGTTGTCTCCATGCCTTCAAGTCTGGCGCATAGATCACGCATTTCCTTCTCCATAGTTGGATCAGTCATCTGCCTACCTCTTCTTCTCTGCATTTCCCTATCCTCTGATGGATCGGGTGTTTGCATGTCCCTTCTCCTTGGTGGCATGGTGAATCCTCCTCTTCTCTGTTACAGAAAGCAAAGAACCTTTCTGAGCTCTGATACCAAATTGATGATGCAGCCCCCCCCTCCTCAACCCGCAGGTCGGAAGGTCCACGTCAACATGATCTTTCCTTTACCACTGGCCAGAAGAGCTTTCGGAAATGACTCTTCTATTTCCCTTTCGAGAAATCTGCACCCATAATCAACTTCAAGAATTCCCCCTTGTACTTCGATAAATCGGACTTCTCACTTCCGTGAATTCGGTGGTCGGGCATATTATCCCTCAATCTCTGAAACTCGAAAACAGTCAACGTTGACCCTTCCTCTTTCTCTTTCGAACTTTTCCTTGTTGCGATTTTGGTGGTCACGATGTCAAGAAGCTTGTTCCCGCGATTCCCGAAACCCGATCTTCCGAACCTCTGATGCGCTCGCAAGCTTTGACCTTTCAACGCCCCTTTACTCCATCGGGACTTTGGACTTCGCAATATCGCGAATCCTAATGCAAAGAATTCGGGACTTCACTCCACAAAACTCTGAAACGGTCAACGAAGTTTGACTCTGTGTCAGTAGTGCGCCACCTGTCCTCTTCGCTAACTCTTGTGGCCCCACACCATTCTCTTAGCCTTCGGGATTTCACGTTTCGTGATATCATGATTCCCGTTGCAAGGTTTTTGGAACTTCACCCTACGAAATCTCGATACAGGTATCCATGTGTAAATCCAACGACCCTTGGGGCTTGGATCTACGGTCCTACTCCTCCTGAGCTTAGAACCTTTCACAACACTCGTTGTAACTTCCCTGCTCCTCCGTGAGATCTGACGGCCCACGGGACTTCGCGGTTTCTCCACAGAGAATTCTGACCGTTCGTTCTTCCTTTGAGAACTCGTCCACCTGCGGTCCCTTGTCACTACGCCTTCCTTCGAAACCTCAAAGTACTTGGCCTTTTTCCTCCCTTCGGATCCTTCGAGGTCTGAGTCCTTTTGAACTTTCTCCAACTCTGAGTCTTCCAGAAAACTCCTTCTCGCACTCCTTGCGACAGACCTTCAAACACTTCCAAGTGTTGAAACCCTTTGACTCTGTGCACACCTGCAGCAACAGTCTCTCAATACTTCGCTCAGGTTCCCAACCCCGGGACTTTACTCGACCTGCGCACTCCTTGCACGGCTCCTTTGCCCGACTGCAATTTTTGTGTGAATGAGAACAAAAGCTATCTCTCCTGAGCTTTCAGAGACAAACCTCTAAACACCTTGTCGACGCACTCCTTGCGGAAAAATTCAACTGCACTCCTTGCAAGAACTCTTGCTCAGATAGAGAAACAATTGAAACTCATTCCTTTTTCCTTTCCTCTCAGATTTCAAACATTCAACAAGAAATCATTCATACATATAACATAAAATAAATTGCATGACAGAAAGAGTAAAAACATTCATGGGCATAACATTCAAAGATGCATACACAGAGAATATATGAACACCATGAGTCTGAATCACAACCTTCTTGTATTAATTCAAAACTTCTGTACATGGAGTCTGCTACACAGCTCTCTCTGCTTTTCTTCTATGCTCTCTCAATCTTCATGCTCTACTCAATAATAATGTTATAATACACAATGAGGGTGTCTATATCCCGTTTCCCTCTTACGCTCTAAAACTGTCTAATCTACACATTCAATTCCACCTACTTGCATTAACTACCATAAATGCCTTCTATCTACTAAGGACGAGAGCGAATTGCTCAAGGTCCGTTCACATTATACAAGGGTTCTCCTTCTTAATGGCTTCATTTAATATTTAATACATTTCCAAAATTTGTGTTGGGCGCTTTTCCAGCTGTCTGTTGTCTCCGCGTTGGCTCACTTGAGATGCTCCTGCATCATACTCCCTAGCTTGAAAATTTTCATGGGCTCCTGTCCATGAGTTCGCGCACGGTCTGTCCATGCTTCTGGATCTCTGCTTCATTCTCCCAGCTGGCATCTTCAACTGGATGGCCTTTCCATTTGACCAAATACTCAAGGTATTGCTTCCGCCTGGTCTTTTTGCTCACTCTTTTGTCCAGTATGCACTCCATCTGCGGCTTATCTGCAACTGGCATCTTCTTTCTCCACTGGATCACTAGTTGGTCATTTACTGTCCCTCCTTCCTCAGCCTTATATGGGTACAAATATGAGATGTTGAATATCGGAGAAATTCCGATCCCATCGGGTAATTCAATCTCGTAAGAATTCGTCCCAAACTTCTTTAAGACCTTACATGGTCTGATTTTCTTCATCTTCAGCTTATTATATGTTCCTCTAGGGAACCTCTCCTTTCTCAAATGTGGCAGAATCAAGCCACCAACCTCAAACTGAAGTTGTCTCCTGTGCTGATCTGCTCTACGCTTATACTCCTGGCTTGAATTCTGCAAGCGTTCCTTCACCTGGTTGTGAAGTTCCTTCATCGCCTCTGTGAATTCTTCTGCACTAGTGCTCCTAGTTGCATTCTGTTCTGAATCCCTCAACTCGGAAATCCCTCTTGGCTGCATGCCATAGACAATCTAAAATGGACTCTGCCCTGTGCTTCTGTTAACTGAGTCGTTATAAGCAAATTCTGTCTGTGGTAATATGTTGTCCCACTGGTTGTGGTGCTCTATCACCAGGCTCCTCAGCAAGTCTCCCAGACTTCTGTTCACCACTTTCGTTTGTCCATCCGTCTGAGGATGATAAGCCGAACTAAATGACAAGTTAGTTCCCAGCTTCTTCCATAAGCTCCTCCAAAAGTGCCCTATAAACTTAGTGTCTCGATCTGAAAGTATACTCCTTGGCAAGCCGTGAAGTCGAATGACTTCTTTGAAAAACAGATTCCCAATGTGAGTTGCGTCACTGGTTTTCTGACATGGAATGAAGTGTGTCATCTTGGAAAATCTATCCACCACCATAAAGATTGAATCAAAACCTCTTTGTGTTCTTGGCAACCCCAATATCAAATCATGTTAATTTCATTCCACAACCTTTCAGGTATGGGCAATGGTTGATAAAACCCTACATTTTGTTTCCTTCCCTTTGAATGCTGGCAAATTCTGCATCTGTCCACGAATCTCTTGACGTCTTCTCGCATTCCCAGCCAAAAATATGACTCATTCAATTTTGTGAACGTCTTGTCGTGACCAAAGTACCCTGCCAATCCTCCACTGTGTTTCTCTTTCAACAAATTCTCCCTCATGGAGCATTTCGGAATACAAAGTTGATTACCTCTAAAAAGTAATCCTTCCTGGATGATGTATTTACCCATTGTCTTCTATCTCCAAGAATTGGATTCTCAGCTGCCTCATACGCCTCCTTAAAATCTTGATCATCTGCATACATTTCCCTGAGATCATCAAAACCCAACGTTTTGACTTTGAACTTCTGCAATAACAAACACTTCCTGCTCAAACCATCAACAACTTTGTTAGCAGTACCAGAAATATGTTTAATCACAAAAGTGAAATTCTTCATGTACTCAACCCATTTAACCTTTCTCTGATTCAACTTCTCCTGTTGAGTCCCAAACTGCAATGCATAATTGTCACTGTACAAGACAAACTCTTTCGGGATCAAGTAATGTCTCCATTTCTTCAATGCCTGGATAATAGCATAAAACTCCTTGTCATAAGTGGAGTATTTCACTTTTGCTTCATTCAGCTTCTCGCTAAAGTATGCTATCGGCCTGTCTTCCTAACTCAAGACTGCCCCTATTACAAATCCACTTGCATCGCATTTCACTTGAAATGTCTTTTGGAAATCCGGCAACACTAAAACTGGTTGTTCTGTAATCTTCCTCTTCAATAGATTAAAACTCTTCTCAGCCTCTTCTGTCTAGTGAAAAGACTTATGTCTTTTCTTCACCGTGTCCATCATCGGTGCACTAATCCCACTGAAATTCCTGATGAATTTTGGTAGAAACTAGCCAATCCGTGAAAACTTCTCACCTCAAAGATATTCTTCAGTGATGGCCAATTCTTGATTACCTCCACCTTATCTGGATCCATCCTCAACTCATCTGCAGAAATAACAAACC
>ML831328.1:54762-64823 GCA_009831015.1 Picea engelmannii
TCTAATGTATATTAGTTAAATAATGATTATTTATTAATAATATTAATGAATTAATTAATTATGTATTTATTGTTTAATGTATGTTAATTAATTAATAAATTAATTAAATAACTCATTTAATGTTTGGGTAACGAATTAAAGTTAAATAAATTTTAATTTATTTAATAGAAAACTTAACGTATTGAGGGATGGTTGGCATTGAATGGAGAGGCGGTGAATGGACGAGGGGATATGAGGGGGCAAAGACA
Source organism: Picea engelmannii (assembly GCA_009831015.1). NCBI lineage: Eukaryota > Viridiplantae > Streptophyta > Pinopsida > Pinales > Pinaceae > Picea > Picea engelmannii. The sequence goes on from ML831328.1 coordinate 55,011, forward strand.
TTCGAGAGGGGGACTTGGGATTTTAGGGGCGAGGAGAATTTTCAAGAGGAGGGGAGATTGTATGGGAAAACTGCATTTTCTAGTTTGAGGTTGGAGGAATTTGTTGGATTGTTACAGGGGAGCATCGATTGCTGGGAGTTTTGGGCTCGGGGGGCAGGAATCCTCATGGAATCCTGGAGCTAGGGAGCCGGATAGGCTTTGTTCCTAGCTGGCAGGAAGAAAAGATTCGGATTTGGGCAGAGCAGCTTGGTCAGAGTTTGGGCAAAGCAGTGAGGACAGACGGAGTTGGGAAAATAGCATCACTGAGAGGTATTTATGTCATTATAGTTATGAGGGTTCACTATTTTACTAAGCTGTGTATGTTTTTTTTTTTTTATATGATTTGTATTTCATGTGCTCGATTATAATTTGTTGAACCATGAATGGTTAGTTTGTTAGCTTGTTGAAAAAAGAACCGTAAAAGAAGTTATAAATATCAATGATATATATTAATTAATTTATTAATTTTTAGCTTATGTTAGCAAGGATCTTACACATGGTATCCGAGCTATAGTTTGAAATTTGGGACCAAAGGCCCACCTACCCACCCATCCTCTTGATTCTGGACAGAAAGCTAAGTTGTGTGTCCTGTAAACAACCCATTACACATACATAAATAATGTTATATACATATAGTATAATGTTATACATATTGAAAGTGACAAAAAAAAAACCAGATATATACATGTCACTAGCGATAAGGAAGTTTCTTAAGAATAAGAAGAATTACAAATTAATGCATGGATGAATAGCACAATTATCAGACAAAAATAATAATAATAATAATAATAAGACAACAACTTGTGGCATGAGCCTTCATCCGCATACGACATTTTGAACGAGTCCTTAAAATTGAAATAATAACATAGTGCTCAAACAAATACAAATGAACAACCCACAAAATTAAGAGACCAAAAACAAAAAGCACTGAAGAAACCACCCATTAGCCTCTCTGCTATGCTCTGCAGAAACGGTCTTCTCTGCTCAGTTTGAGTGTAGAAGGAATTAGTGGTATATAAAATAAAATAAGACTAGCACAAACATTGTTTCATGGATGGACAGTTGCGAAGGATACCTATTCAATGTGCAAGACAGAGAGGAAGAGGGTATTTACAAAACTATCCTTTTAGAAAAAGCATTTCATTTTCTCCAATATTCACGTCCCATCCTCGCTCGATCACCCTCTCTAAGAGGGACTGAACAAGTTCTAGAACTCACCACAATGCTCTTTGTAATGTTGCGACAACATGGTCCATCCCTCAGCGTAGGGTTTACCATGGGCATTCATCATACAGGACCTTCTCATTCCACCGGGGACTTCACATTCGGTGAAAAAATAGCTTTAAACATGAACAGATGGCCTTTATCCTTCACTAGCCAGTCGGTCATTCTGTGCCCATAACCAGCCATGGACGCCATTAACAACGACAACATCTAGACAAGGCTTCACCGGTGGGCATAGAATTTCACTTTGTTTGCTATATACCCACCCATCTATATGATTACAGAGGCCATTTTGCACCATCCGTATAAGCCAAGCCAAGATCCTCGGTAGATTGAGACCACATTTCCCCTAGACGCAAGTACTGTTCACCTATAACCCTAAGTAGACTACCCAAAATGAACGTGAGAGTGTCCATGCTTCCCAGGAGAATTGAAGGAGGGTATGTGCATTAGAAAAAGAGATACTCTCCCTGGTTCTAGCCACCTATAAAAATGACTCTTCACCTGCACAGGCTAAGAATTAATAAGAGTTACAGTCTGTAATATTGTAAAACAATCATGGGTATTTATTGAAACCCTCTCTACGTTTATTGCATATTAAATAGAGTGTAGTTTAACAACTTTAATGCTATCTACTAAATAAAGAAGAGAGGACAATCAATGTAAACCTTGAAAATCTTGTTTCTTGCTTGTACCAGGCACAAATAGCTTAGGAATCCATTTTCTATGACGTAACTTTGCAATTGTATATCTTGCATTATACCCAAATTGTAGCCCAAGTGGCAAAGAATAATGGCTCTAAATTCATGTCCAAATGTTCCATAACCATTGGATTGTGACTTGATACCGAACTACAGGTATTTCGTGTAAACCCAACAGATATTTTGTGTGAACCCAATCTGCAGTTTCTCCATCGATGGGTATTCTTGTGACCGTACTTCTAGCTTCTTTACTACAAGGAATTACGATGTTGCCAGCCTAAAGTGCTATGAAACTGAATTATATTTATGAAATCAGAATCAAATCAAATCCCAACACCGAAGCCAAGCACCAAGCTAGCAAGGGAGCATAGTGTAAGTAAATAATATATATATATATATACATATATATTAGGCCAACAGGCTCGATCCCCATTATCCGTTCGAGCAGACTACTGTTGAAAAAGAAATGAAAATCAACACATCAAAGCCACACCGTATGCCAAATAATGGAATAGCACCGTTATAGAAAGGTAAGGATAACAATCAGTTTAAGGTTTAGACGTTCGAGAAATAGGAGCATAGCCACTCCCAAGACTTGAACCCTTGACTCGAACTCTCGATCCCTTCTCGAACCTACACCAATGAATAGCTCAAAGCCCAAACGTCGAGCTATAGAGGAAGCCTTTGTGCTCTACGAGTCCACAGGTGCGCTACGCACCAGCATCAAGCACCCACGAGTCTTTATCATGCACTACGCCATAGAGAACAAACACGGTAGAAAATCCATCCTGACTGAGAGAACAAACAAGGTAGAAAAGACACTGCACTAAATCTGTCACTTTAGGCTGCCCACAACACCAGCCATTCCCAGGTAGGCCAAACCTCTTCCGCATCTGAATCCTCCAAAACACTGCGAGAGCACAGATTGCGCACAACATGTCCATACCCTTTTGCAAACAAAAACTCGCAAGCCCAGCGGCCAAGACCAGCGTCAAGCCACGAAGGAGGAGCCCACGAGGGCTTGTTCATGGAACCTTGCCCATAGGAAGGAGCCCGGCGTAATTGCACAGCCAGAGGGCTGTGCGGCCAAGCCCACGCAGCCTACGCCTTCCCTCTGCTGAGAGGATGAAAAAAATAAAAATAAAAAAAATGAAAGGGGCCGACCACAATAGCTTAAGGATGTGTTTAGGGTTTGGGGGCGGAGCGTGTAGGGTTTTGGGAGTGGAGAGGAAAAAGGGACACGTGGGCCTCATGCGAGGACCCACGATGCCCATATCAATTTATTTAAATTTTTTTGTTGTTGTGTTATTTTGTTTTATTTTGTTTTATTATTATTCGTTTAAAATTTAAATTAGTTTTAATTAGTTTTAAATTAGTTTTAAATAGTTCTAATTAGTTTTAAAATTAAAAACTTTTTTTATTAGTTTTAATGACCATTCCATAAATTAGTTTTAATTATATTTTTTTTCATTTTAATTAGTTTTAAATTTAAACCTAAGAGTAAAATTTAAATTTTAAATTAGTTCTAAATTTTAGAGTAAAAATTAATTTTTTTTTTTTTAAGTTTTAAATTTTTAGAGCAAAGTTTAATTTAAAAAAAAAAATTATGATTGAATTTTATTTCAACTATTGATATTAATGATTAATTAATTAAAGCAAGTAATTGATATTAATAACCGAGTACATAATTTAATCATTAAGTATGTTCAAGGTTACATTAATTAAGGACTTAAACCATGATAAAGCGGGAGGGGGCTTCATGCACACTAGGCAGGTAAGTTAGAGAAATTGGCGAGTATGGTGCAAAGATAGCGTAGCTACCAGGCAAGGGAGTCAGTAGTTTTCTTAGGCGAAGACATAGAGCTTAGACGCTTTAACCCTAACCTAGCCACCTCCCCTAAAGAGAGTAACATTTGTTTACAAACAAGTAAAAAAAAACTTACGCCTAACCCTGTTTTCTAGTTTAAGTTGCGCAAATGTGAAATGTCCTTGAACTCACCCTGAAAACTTTTGTTGATGCAGATTAAATTATACAGGATGGTTAGGACTTGAGGAAATTGAGGCAGAGGGGCATCATCGCAAGGACCGCCAACACCACCACCACCATCACCTGAACTAGCTCTCATACTGCGCTCTTTGGAGGCCATAAATGAGACTTTAAAGGGGCATCAACCAGCAGGGATCGAAGTGGAACCCCCACCATCTGGAACGGGTAATCCAGAAGCATCGAGGGATTCAGGGGGAGGACCTCCACCCGAAGACATCACTAGAGAACTGTAGAAGATCAAAGTTCCGAAGTTTGTCGGGGGTCGTGCCAGTGAACGTGCCGAGGCATGGTTGGAAGGCATGACAAGGTGTTTTGCCTTAAGAGACTATGCATCCACTTCAAAGGCGAAGATAGCGATTTTTCAGTGGAGAGACAGTGCCTTGAACTAGTGGGGCAACCTGGAAAGGCAACTGCATCTTACCCCGGACACCGTATCTTGGGAACTTTTCGAGGAGAGGTTCCGAAGGAAATATCTACCAGCTTACTATGAGGAACAACAGGTGGGAGCATTTCATCCTCTAGTACAGGGAAACAGGACCGTAGAAGAATATGAGATCAGGTTTATGGAATTGGTCAAATATGTTTCATACATGGATAATGACCAACGATAAGAAGAATGCTTTGTCTATGGGTTAAACCCTAAGATAAGGGTTATGGTGCGGATGTGGAAACCGTCTTCAGTAGCAGAAGTAGTGGAAAATGCACGTTATGCGGAGGAACACATGAACTTAATTGGAGGTACGAGACCGACCTTTCTGCATCATCCTGGATTCGTCGAGAAGGCCCCTAAGACCTTCTCCAGGGGAGGGAGCTCCAAGCCACCTACATATGGTAATAGAGTTGCACCAAGGATAGTTGCCACAGGTATTTCAATGGCAACGAGTGCAGCGTCTTGTTATTCACCAACGACACAGGTAGGTCCATGACCATCTCAAGGGACAGTTAGTAGGGGGAGGGGTTCCAGGGGAAGGAACTCATTTCAGAGACAGTCACAGAACAGTGCACAGGTTCAATCTCGTGTTACTTGTTGGGGATGCGGAGGACCCCATTACCAACATGATTGCCCAGAGTTACAATTAGGATTTGTGCATACAAAAGGAAAGGCCCTGATGGGAAGAGCAAGTGGCATCCACCAGATTTACGCAGCGGTTAATAATCGTCAGGCAGAACATGAATCCAAAGTGGTGGAGTCATTAGGTATGCTAAATCATATCAATGTTAAGATTTTAATTGATTCTGGTGCTACATATAGTTTCATTTCACCATCTACATTAGAAAAGAGTGGGTTGGCAGCCTACGAGCATGATGACTTTAAACAAGTCGAGATGGCTTCGGGGGAAAAACAAGCGATAGGACCTAGCATTGATAATTGTATAGTAGACCTGGGAGTGTGTACTACTAGGTTGAAGGTATACGTCACTGCTCTCGGGATGTATGACCTAAGCATTGGAATGGATTGGTTAGAAGCTCATCGAGCTTTGGTAGATTGTTTTGCAAAAAGGGTGCTTTGTGTCGACGATGAAGGAAGACCAGTAGAGATCCACGGTATACGGAGACATGTGTCTCTACACTTTATCTCAACTATGAAGGTTAAGCGGTGCATGAGGCAAGGGTGTCGACTATATGTAGTGGAAGTAGTGAATGAAAGGAAGGGACCCTCCTTGGATCAGTACCCGATATTGTCAGAATTTAAGGATGTTTTTCCGAACGAGTTACCAGGGTTACCTTCTAAGAGGGAGCATGATTTTACTATTGAGATAAAACCGAGTGCATAACCAATTTCCAAGACTCCATATCAGATGATAGCACCAGAATTTTGTGAGTTGCAAATGCAATTGAAAGAGTTACTGGACTTAAGGATAATAAGGCCCAGTGTCTCACCTTGGGGTGCACCGGTAATTTTTGTGAAGAAGAAGGATGGTTCCTTATGACTGTGTATAGATTACAGGGACTTGAACCGTGCTAAAGTGAAAAATAGGTACCCAATGCTGCAAATAGATGACCTCTTTGATCAAATGAAAGGAGCAGCAGTATTCTCAAAAAATGACTTGCGATCAGGGTATCACCAGTTAAGGATTAAGGAAGGCGATATTCCTAAAACTTCCTTTCGAACTCGGTTTTTCATCATAGTACCTTTCGGATTGACCAATGCGCCATCAGTATTCATGAGCCTCATGAATGGTGTATTCCAGAAGTACTTAGACCGTTTTGTACAAGTCTTTCTAGATGGCATCCTCATCTATTCCAAAAACGAAAGAGAGCATGAGGAACACTTACGAGTGGTGTTGTCCTACCTTAGAGAGAACAAATTGTATGGGAAGGTGTCGAAGTGTTCCTTCTTCCAGAAAGAAATTCATTATTTAGGACATATCATTTCCAATGAAGGAATCTTTGTGGACCCAGAAAAGGTAAAGGCCATTATGAATGGCCAGTGTCAAAAAATGCCCATGAGGTAAGAAGCTTCATGGGGCTAGCAGGTTATTATTAGAGATTTGTGGAAGGGTTCTCTAAAATAGCGAAACCCATCACCACTTTGCAGCACAAGGGGGTCAGGTATGAATGGACAGAAGAATGTGATAGTGCATTCATCGAACTTAAGAGGTTACTAACTAGTGCACCAATTCTACGAGTGTCGGATATGGAAAAGGACTTCACAGTCTGCACGGATGCCTCGAAGCAAGGGTTGGGGGTTGTGCTAATGCAGGATGGAGGATTGATGGCTTATGCATTAAGGAAGTTGAAGAAACACGAAGAGCTTTACGCTACTCATGATTTAGAGTTGGCAGCTGTAATGCTAGCTCCTAAACTTTGGAGGCACTATCTTGTGGGGCGAAACTTTGAGCTCAAAACGAACTATCAAAGTTTGAAACATCTCTTCACTCAAAGGGATCTGAATGTTAGGCAAAGGTGATGGAGTGAGTTTATGAGTGAGTACGATTTTGGTATTTCATATATCAAGGGAAAAGAGAATGTGGTCGTGAATGCCTTGAGTAAGAGACCACGTGTCTTCTCCTTGGTACCCTTAAAAATCAATCTAAGGGAACTTGTGTTGACGCAACTCCTTGGAGACAATTGGTATTTAAAGGTTACTTCAAACCTCTAGAGTGGGAGGCAATTAGCTCCAAAGTATGAAGGATATAGTCTGGAAGCAGACTGACTATTAAGATATCAAGGAAGGATGTACATCCCCGAAGTTGGGGATATTCGAAGCATCATACTAAAGGAATCCTATAGAGCACTTTATTGTGCGCATCCGGGTGTGAAGAAGATGTATGCAGGCATGAGGAAGCTCTTCTTCTAGGTGGGCATGAAGCGCGATGTAGTCCATTTTGTCGCCAAGTGCCTAGAGTGTCAACAAGTGAAAGCCGACCACCACCACCTGACAGACCTCCTACAACCACATGATGTTCCTATGTCTAAGTGGGAAGTCATCTCTATGGATTTTCTTGTGGGGTTGCCGCTCACATTTCATAGGCACAATGCTATTCTTGTGATAGTTGATAAGTTAACCAAGAGTGCTCATTTTATTTCGATTAGAGACACTTACGATGTCATTGATGTGGCACGTGTGTTTGTAAGTGAGGCCATCTATTTGCACAGGATACCTAAGAAGATCATTTCAGATAGGGACTCCAGATTCACTTCTAGGTTTTGGACAAGTTTGCAGGCAGCGTTGGGGACTCAATTGAACTTAAGCACAACTTATCATCCTGAAACAGATGGGAAAACTGAGAGAGTAAATCAAGTCATGGAAGACATGCTAAGGATGTATGTCATGGATAATCAAACCCATTGGGAGAAGTACCTACCTTTGGTAGAGTTTGCCTACAATAACAGTTTTCATAGCTCCATCGGAATGCCACCGTATGAAGCTCTGTATGGAAGGCCATGCAGAACGTCGTTGAGTTGGGATAGATTAGAAGACCGAGTAACAGTTGGGCCAGAATTGATTCAAGAGATGGAGGAACAAGTGATTCAGATTAGGCAGAGACTAAAGGAAGCACGGGATAGACAGAAAAGTTATGTGGATGCACACAGGACTGATCGAAGTTATAAAGTGGGAGATCAGGTTTTCATTCGTATCAGGCCTAATAAGAGTACAATTCGATTCGAGAAGGGGACAAAGTTGTCACCTCGATTTATAGGACCGTTCAGAATCCAAGAGAAAATTGGACCCGTTGCCTATCGTCTCGTACTGTCACCCCACTTGCATAAAACTCATAATGTTTTTCATGTATCTGTTCTACGTCATTATGTTATTGATGAATCACATAAACTAAATTGGAAGGAATTGCAGGTAGCAGACGCGGGAACCCTCACAGTAGAATCGTTACGCATATTGGACCATAGAGTCCGACAGCTCAAGAATCATCTGGTAGACCAAGTTAAGGTCCAGTGGGACAAGTATAGTCCAGGATCTGCTACTTGGGAGGATGTCGAGACATTACAACGAGATTATCCCTCATTTTTTTGACCACCTCGAGAATATGTTTCTCGAAGGTGGGGTGTATGTAACACCACCTTTTGACTTAGACAACTAGGGTTACTTGAGGCCTAAACACCTTTATTTTCTATTCACAGTGAAACTATTAAATGATACACTTGAACTTTTAAGACGTATGAAGCTTTATGAATGTTTAAATGTATTTGAATAATGATGGATATGATGCGATATATTATGTGAATGTAAATTTTATGAATGTTTAAATGTTATTGACGATGATGGATATGATGTGATCTACTATGTGAATGTAAATTCTATGAATGTTTAATTGTTATTGATGATGATGGATATGATGTGATATATTGTGTGAATGAGAATCCTATGAAAGTTTAAATGTTATTGGAATGATGTTGGATATGATGCAATCTATTATGTAAATGATAATTCTATGAATGGGTAATGTTAATTGAATTATGGGATATTATGAGATCTATTTCTAACTTGAAAACTTTGATGTTAAATTTGTTGGTATGGGGATACCAAATTGAGATTTTAGTTGTATGCAATTACATGATAATAATGCATAGATGCGTATGAGTTTTTGTTACAGACTAATCTGCAGGTCATTGGGCTATGAAATAGACAAGGGATAATGATAATGAAAGTGGATGTCGTGACCACTAACCGAGAAACAATATGGTATGAATCTTTGTCTGTGAAATTATATTGGTTTGGATGCACTGCTATGATATGTGGACCAGTGCAGGATTTCAGGTGGTGAGACTACCCAAAACTGAATAGATGATGACAAAACTCCCAGCAACACGATGCCACTGTACATTCCATTGTAGGGTGTGGACCCTAGTCATGATTAGGAGGGGTGGAGGCATTTCCCACCATGTATCCTCCGAAACCTAAAGTCATGGGAGGATAGTGTTAGCTCATGCTCCCCTAGACGTGTGATGATGACTGTCATTTGCCTACTGGGGAAGTTTGGTCAAGATAGTGACACTTCCGCTTACGAGTTCTATTTGGGGTTAGGTCAATATAGTTGATGCTCCAAGATAGTCCAGCAGAGGAAGGATATGAATGGAAGATGGAAGTAAGTTAAGGAGGAAGGATGAGTAGAAATAGTTGAGAGTGTATGGAGATTTGTCTTATGGGGGAATTTATTGTTTTTCCTTCAGAAAAGAAAATGGATATATATGAATATTCATAATTATGTAACTAAACTACAATTGTCTAAATAACATTGTTGAGCTAGATAATTGTAATTAAAGGATTTCACGAACATTTGATTGGTTTATTGTCTTTTATAAAATGAATAGTCTTGTTGAATGGATTGGATGCATATGGAA
>ML831329.1:12993-33849 GCA_009831015.1 Picea engelmannii
CAAACCATCCAAATGTTTCTTTGGAGTGAAGGAGGTAGAGTATTTGGGTCATATTGTATCTCATTAAGGTGTCAAGGTAGACCCTAACAATATTAAGGCCATGATGGACTGGCCGATTCCCAAAACATTGAATAATCTTAGAGGATTTTTGGGTTTGACAGGTTACTACCGCAAGTTTGTTCGACACTATGGAAGAATAACAACACCTTTAACGAAACTAACTAAGAAGGATGCATTTTCATGAACTCTAGAGGCAACTAAATCTTTTGATGTGAAAATCTCCTATCTTGACCACTCCAGACTTCACAAAAACCTTTATTGTGGAATGTGATGCCTCAGGAAATGGAATTGGTGTTGTCCTAATGCAAGAAGGAAGGCCCCTGGCTTTTGAAAGTCGACCACTTAAGGGAAAGGACTTACACAAACCCATTTATGAAAAGGAAATGATGGGAATACTACATTCATTGAAGAAATGGCGTCCATACCTAAGAGGTAGGCACTTCAAGGTCAAAATAGATCATGATAGTCTTAAATACTTCTTGGAACAAAGACTATATTCAAAAGAACAACAAAAATGGGTAACCAAGGTATTGGGTTATGATTTTGAAATCATCTATAAAAAGGGGAAGAATAATGTTGTGGTAGATGCACTCTCAAGAAAGGATGAAGATGTTGAGGCCTTTCTCTGTGATATCTCGATCATCCAACTCAATTGGATAATAGAAGCAAGGGATGAATGGAAGAATGAAGAAAAAGTGTGGACTCTCATTCAAAGGTTACAACAAGATTATAGTGCATCAGATACATTTACATGGAAAAATGATTCACTATGGTACAAATATCGCTTATATTTATGTAAGAACTCCCAACTCAAACAAAAGGTACTATTGGAATTGCACACCTCTCCAGTAGGAGGGAACTTGGGATTTCTGAAAACCTACCATAGAGTCAAAAAGGATTTTTTTTGGGATGGCCTTAAAAATAATGTTCAAAGGTTTTTGGTAGAAAGTTTGATTTGTCAACAAAATAAGGTGGAAACAATTAAGACCCCGAGTATTTTACAACCATTAGCCATCCCAAGTCAGCGTTGGGAGGAGGTTTCCATGGATTTCATCACAGGGTTACCAAAGTATGAAGGAAAGAGTGTCATAATGGTGGTTGTTGATAGACTGACCAAGTACGCACACTTTTGTGCACTCTCTCATCCCTTCAAAGCTAGTATAGTTTCCACCACATTCATGGATACAGTTCAAAAGCTACATGATAGCCCAAAGATTATTGTAAGTGACAGAGATCCCATCTTTACTGGACATTTTTGGACATAATTATTTTCTTATTTGGGTACTCAATTGACTCATAGCTCATCCTATCATCCTCAATCTGATGGACAAACCGAGGTAGTGAACAAATGTATGGAAGGCTACCTTCGTTGCTTTGTCTCTGATAAACAAACACGATGGTTCAAATGGTTACCCTTGGCAGAATGGTGCTATAACACTTCCTTTCATACTGCAACAAAAATGACACCCTTTATGGCACTCCATGGATACCACCCTCTTTCCATCACTTCTTCTCTAAAAGAAAAATCTAAGGTTCAAGCAGTGGAAGATCACATCGAGCATCAACAACAAGTTCTCCAAATCTTAAAGGACAACCTGACCATGGCACATAATCGCATGAAACAACAAACAGATCAACATCGTAGTGAAAGAAGTTTTGAAGTAGGGGATTGGGTGTTTTTAAGACTACAACCATAAAAATAGAAGTCCCTCAAGCAAGCCAAGAAGGATAATAAATTATCACCAAATTACTATGGCCCTTATAAGGTGTTGCAAAAGATTGGTACTATGACATACAAATTGGAGTTACCTGCATCTTCACGAGTATACCCAGTTTTCCATGTTTCATGCTTAAAGAAGGTTATAGGTGACAAGATCCCAGTTCAAACTATATTTCCAGAACTTGACGAGGAAGGAAAAATCATATTGGAGGCTAAAGCCATCACTGACACAAGATATCGCCAGCTAAGGAATAGATCCATTTCAGAGTATCTCATTAAATGGAGGAAACTATCGGCTGAAGATTCCACTTGGGAAGATGAGTCTTTTATACAGAAGCATCAAGAGTTACTCAAGCATTGCGGACAACACTTGTCTCAAGGGGAGGGGCATGTTAAGCCCTAATATTGGCTCATTACCCCTTAATTGGGGCAAATTAGATTAGTAATGTTATTTTATTTATGTCGGCTTTATTCCATTAGTCGTAATTATACCTCCTAGTCTCCAATATATACCAAGGAGACATTTTCATTTGGAATCATCTTGTACTTGAACATTTATGTGGGGTAAAAGGAGGTTGCCCCCTTAAAGAGGCTTATTATCTGAAATTCTCTCTTTTTCAAGGCGTTGAGTACTTATTCTGAGGTTTTTCTATGCTATATTGATATTTGGTTCTGAACATAAGTTAAAATAAATTATCAAGTAAAGATAAGTACCTCTCATCAAGTTTTGGATAGTTGGAATCTAAATATGTTGAACCTGTTTCTAATGGTCCCTCTAAAGAACGGTAATGGTTATTACAAATCATTTTTCATTTGTAAGTGACCTCTAATCCTAGAACAACGAGAAGTCTGAATGTTTTGTATTCCACAAAGAAGTATTCTCTATATGTATATTATCTAAGAGAATAAGAAGCAGAGGGGGGATCCTGCACTATGTTCAGGAAGACCTTTGTAAATTTTGGGGTTATTATGGATATATAAATGCAGAGGCAGATTTTAAACTGTTTATGAAAAGATTCTAATTGGCAGTGATATGAGTCTTGTCTCTTTTCATAGTATGTGTTTCCTATGAGCTTATATTTCATTGACACTTCTTCTTGTCTAAATTGAAATATTAAAGGTCCAAAATTCATCATTCAATGATCTCGACTTAACAATTTAGATCATGTTTATCTCGTTCTGAACTATGTCCGAATTCATTTCTGTAATGCTCCGATGTAGTTATGTGTTTCTTTTTCTTCCGATGCCATGCAAAATTTTTCATATAAACTTGGACTCACTACCTGATTTAGCATTTTTCCTCTAAATAGTCCTCAGGTCCTCAGGTGTTCCTCTCCTTCCTTGCTAGCAATTTTATAAAAACCCCCAAACAAACCGAAACTAGCCACCGATTCCCATAGATATACCCAGTGACATGAGAGATCCCTCTCTGAGTTGAGTAGGCTAGTGCCTCATCTCTAAAGTTGGTTGAAATAGTTACCTCTGTTGTTTGTCTATTCAGCCCGACAAAATTTACAGAGTGCTAACAGAGTCTACACGAATACTAGGAACATATAAAGGGGCATCCCGAACTAATTCCAAATTAGCATGTTGATTATCATATGCAAGTTGGTTGATAGTGAAAATGCTTCCATTGTGAGGGAAATTCATCACCCAAAATAGCATAGACACCACAATGTTGATAACATATACATAATCACACCCGAGAAGCATATTGAAATCTAATGGTCCTTGCGCCACTATAACATCGACATGGACATTCTTCCCACCTAACAAGATAGGAAACTTAGGAAGAATCCTGAAATATTCACTAGGATGTGTGTCAAAAGCCAACATCTCATACGAAGCAGACACAAGCTCGGGAGAACCCAAAGCTTTCCAAGTTGAGGAGGATAAAATAATTGTGGAGGCTCCTTCATCCACAATACATCGGTAAATGTTTTTTGAATTAACTTAAAACCTTATTTGAAAGGGTGCATAAGAAGGAAGGCAAGGCTCAATAAGGTCATTCCAATCAAAGGAAACTATCCTAGGACTTGGAGGGGGTGTGCTCAAAGTGAGTGAAATTCCCCCTTGTTTTGAAAGTACTGAACTGGAAATGCTAAAAACATAGTCAATAGACACATCACTCCCCATCATAAGAGTGGGTTCATCCAAATATTGCATCGGCGTGAACACTTTGGTAGACTCGACACTCTCCAAGGGAAAAGTTGTATGTTCTGAAGATTGCATCAATGTGACCACTTTATCAACCACTGGTTGAATAGGCTACGAGAAAACATGGTATGAAGGCACATCACCCACCAAAAGAGGAGTGGGATCAACCAAATATTGCATCAAAACAACTACTTCATCAACCAAGAGATGAAAAGACTATGAGGAAACCTCGAAAGACTCAATATCAGAAGAAATTGGAGACATGGACCACAATGATCATGCCTCTAGAAGGATAGGGCATAAATGAGTAAGGTGATCTACCTTATAAATGTTACAAGGGAACTTAGGCTTATGTACTATTCTTCTAGGTTTCTGAAAAAAAATCAATTCCCCTAGCATAATTGGCAGTGGTTGGTTGGTTGTCCCCAACATGACTAGCAAAGGTTCTTGACATATCACTCTTATGAATCACACTAATGAGACTCGTGCCCCCATCATGAATTTTAGTGGTTGGTTGCACATCTCCAACTTGACTTGCAGAGGCTGGTGATTGGTGGATAACATGACTCAAAAAGGCTATAGACCTATCACCAATATGACTAGCAGTGAATGGACCCTTTCCCCCAACATGACTTGCAGAGGTTGGGTGTTGGTCCTCAACACGAATCACAGAGGTTTTTGTCCTATCTCCAACATGACTCGCAAAGGTTGGTGATTTCTTCATCTTATTCTTCCTTTTTCTACTTCGTTTAGACTTTTGGTTACTAGCAGCTATACTTTCACCATAGAAGGTAGAAGGAGGGGGGAATGATTTCCTGATGAAGGAACATAAACATGATTCCCATGAAATAAGGAGCTTAACTGAGAATCATCAAGAGAATTCAGGACATTAGGAATGGTACCCAACCAAGCCAGTAGTCCAACATTCAACCCAGGAATGTACAAAGTGGCCATCAAAGGGACACCAACATTTACAAAGAAAGGAAAAGCACAAAAATCCCCTTGTAAAGGGGTTCCTTGGTTGGTATCATCAGGAACTTTATCCATGAACATCTTATGCACAGGTTCTTCCCTTACGGAATCGTTCAAGTCCATACAAGTCTCACACACTGACTCTGGCGAACTAGTGTTATAAAAACAATGCCTATAAAGAGGCGGTTCCATGCTTCTAAGTGGAATACTGAAAATTCGTCACAACTAGTGGAGTGGGAAGTCTAATTCCTTAGGTCAGAGACCCAAAGAAATTACTGACTAAATCACTATGGTAAACTAGGGAGCACAAAGAACATCACTAAGAACAAAATCCTAAAAAGATAGAAACCAAACAAAAAACCCTTATAAATGCTTTTGACCTAAGGAGATGAAGTCCTGATCATCCAAAGAATTCACAAAGGAAAAAGACTATCCAGGGGAAGCAGTTACCCATACCTCTGACCGATGGTCTCTTCAGGTGTCTCCTAGAGAGTACAGAGTATACCTCAGGTACTATGATACACCCCATGTAGTCACCTGTGTGTCAACCTATATAATGGAAACTATGCCACCAACTTGTAATAAAATATCAGGGGGGGACAGTCGATATTTGGGCGAGAGTATGGCTAGGGTAACTAATTATGGATATCCTCTTGAGGCCTGAAACAAAGAAGGTACAAAATCACTCTTAGATTACCTTGGATGGATTCAAGTGTCTCAGAGTTCTGATACAAGTCGGCCCAGTAATGCTACATGATTCACCCCCAATACACCATCTCCAAAATGCTTTTTCGGGATCATGAGTGGATATCTCTGTCACCGTCCTCCATGTGGCCTCGTGTTTGACTCATGTGTTAGAGGAGCTTCCCAGATTGAGTAATTACAAAGTCAATTTTTCACACCCTAGCACAAACACCTAAGTTCAGTTTTTGTTGGCCTTGTAGAGTTTACCTCTCCACACTTAATCTAATGCCCTATCCTAAGCTATTGGTAAAGCCTAGAAAAAGTGTTACTAATATATTTTAGATTAGCGCATTCATTTTAGGGGCTTTTCTTACTCAAGGAACGGAAGTGCAACTTATGTTGTTTGAGACTCTCGTGAAAAACAAAATAATTAGAACACTGGAAAAGAAAAATTTACACTAATTCTACAAATGAAAAAGAGTTTCAAGCAAAAAACATGAACAATCCTTCAAACATAAATATGTGATCTTTTCTCCTTTCCATGCAAAATGCACAATGCAACTTTCGAGCGAAACAAAAGAGAAAATGAAAGGATTTTATTTCTTATTTTTCTTTTGAAATTATTTCAAGATGAGAAGAAAACACAACACTGCAAATTTATTTTTCTTTCTCAAAAGTCAATGCGAAGAAAATGTAAAGAAAGAAAGAGACTTAAAAAACTAGGTTTTTTTTTTTTAATTTTCTTCCAATCAAAGAAAAACAAACAAAAGATGTTAAAAGAAACTGCAGAATACATGATTCATGAAACTCATTTTTCTTAAAATTGAAGATAAATATAATCCAAAAAATATTGGAAACAAAGAGAGACAAGATGATTTCTTTTTTTTATTTCATAAACAATCTCATATTGCAAACTATCTAAACCCCAAACAACAAAAGATTTTGGAACTCAGGAAGACTTAGGAACCACAAGTTTCCTTTAGGAAAAGGAAAATATTTTGAAACAATTATCCAAAAAAACAGAGATGCATGTTTTGCATGACCTGCTCGCATATGTACATGGGTTGTGTATAATTCAGAACACATATGTACGCGTGTTGTATAGAGAACAAGGTGCGTACAGCTCTGTAAATTTTCAAAAAATGAAAAGTTTGGACATACAACTTGGGAAAGGGAAGCTCGTAGGCACCTAAAAGGTGACTAGAGACCCAAACTGACTCAGACACTCAGAAAACTCAAAATACATTGAAAATCAAATCTAACCAAGATCTCTCACTAAGACCCTAGAGAGACTCCCCAGTGGAGTCACCAATTCTACTATGGGGAAAATCCCCCTATACTAGGTCTAGGTATAGACAGAGCGCTGAATTCCCTTGAAAGATGATTATACCCTCAATATATCCCAAAACTATATAAACAAAATGATGAGAGCGAGAAAAAAGGGTCAATGGGTGCACCTTTAGTCCTTGTGGTTGGCATAGACCTCTTTCACTTGTTGCACCTTCCTAGATCACAAATCTCCTCCTAACACTGACCTGCAAAATCTTAGGAACACAATGCTACAACACATGCAATCTCTACTTTTTTATTTCAAGGTTTAGATATAGATATAAATCAATAAATCAATAAAATCATACAAATATATAATTTTCTGACAAGGACGAACTATTTTATTAAGTTTCAAGACAAAAATGATTACAACCTTTGTCGGAAAATGCTCCACGAACCAATTTTAGGTTCCTCTATCATGGCTCCAAGTGAATCAATACCACATTCACTTCTTGCAACCGACTTGTCACCAAGGGAAGAAGGAAGGGTTGTATAAGAAGAAAAATCTGGAGAGGAATGTTGAGTCCAAAACTCGAAATAGGATGCAAAACTCGGGCTAAGAAGGGGAAGGGATTTTGGAAGAGTTTTGAAGTGTCACCCATGAAAACTCCAAACAAAAAAGTAGTTTTGAAGTGTCACCCATGGGATTAGTGCTCATGTGATGGATATAATGAAGAAAAGACACAGGGATTTCAAATGGACAGAAGAGGCCGAGAGGAGCTTCAACATATTGAAGTAGAAGATAACTAAACAACTGATTCTGGTTCTGCTAGATTTTGGAAAGACGTTTCAGGTAAGATGTGAT
Organism: Picea engelmannii; assembly: GCA_009831015.1. NCBI lineage: Eukaryota > Viridiplantae > Streptophyta > Pinopsida > Pinales > Pinaceae > Picea > Picea engelmannii. The sequence continues at coordinate 20,721 of ML831329.1, forward strand.
GCAAGTGGAGTTGCAATTGAGCAGTCTTAAGCCACGACAATAAACCATTTGCATATTTCAGTGAAAAACTGAATGAATCTAAACATAAGTACTCCACATATGACAAAGAATTCTATGCCATAATCCAATAGTTGAAGAAATGGAGGCATTATCTCCTACCGAAGGAGTTTGTTTTGTATAGAGACAATCATGCTTTACAATTCAAAACTAGACATGAGAAGTTAAACCAAAAACATGCTAAGTGGATAGAATTCATGCAAAATTTCACTTTTGTCATTAAACATATTTCTGGAAATTCTAACAAAGTTGTTGATGCATTGAGTAGGAAGATTTTAATTCTGCAGGAGTTTCAAATCAAACCTTGGGGTTTGATCACCTTAAGGAAATGTATCACAGTGATCCAGATTTTGGAGAAGCATATGAATCATGTGTGATTCTTGTGCTCAGAGATAGAAGCCTGTGGGCCGATTATCTGATTCATGATGAGTTGTTGTTCAAAGGATGTCAGTTGTGCATACCCAGATGCTCAATGAGGGAGAATTTGCTGAAGTAAAAGCATAACGGAGGTCTAGCTAGACACTTCGACCATGACAAAACATTTTCTCAAGTAACCAGTTCATATTATTTGCAAGGTATGAGAGCGTAGGGGAATAAATTTGTGAACAATTGCAAGATTTGTCAATATGCCAAGGGGAAGCAACAAAACACTGGATTGTATCAACCATTTCCTATTCCAGAGAGGCCTTGGGATGCAATGAGCATGGATTTTATGTTGGGATTTCCAAGGACACAAAGAGGAAGTGATTCCATATTTGTGGTGGTGGACAGATTTTCGAAGATGGCACACTTTATCCCATTCCAGAAGACCAGTGATGCAACATATGTTGCAAACTTGTTTTTCAGGGAGATCGTGAGACTCCATGGATTGCCTAGGAGTATATTTTTAGACAGGGATACCAAGTTTGTTGGTCATTTCTGGAGAACGTTGTGGAAAAAGTTGGGGACAGAGCTATCCTTTAGTTCTTCATATCATCCATATATAGATGAACAGACCGAGGTGGTGAATACAAGTCTAGGAGATTTGCTGAGGAGTTTGGTCACTGAACACCATAGTCAGTGGGATCAGATTCTAGCACAAACCGAGTTTGCATATAATGACTCAGTGAACAAGAGCACTGGGAAAAGTAAATTTGAAATTGTGTATGGAATGAATCCGAGGGGAGTTTTGGATTTAAGGGATCTTAATAAAGGCAAGTTCAGAAGCGCGAGAGCCAATGATTTCCCTGCAGAGATGCAGGAAGTTCATGATCAGATCAAGGAGCAGTTGGAGAAAAGTAGCAGTGAATACAAGCATAGAGATGATCAACATAGGAGAAAGATTGAATTTGAAGTTGGAGATCAAGTTCTAGCACATTTGAGAAAGGAAAGATTATTGAGGGGAACATATAATGAAGTGAAGTTGAAAAAGATAGGGCCATGTAAAATCTTGAAAATGTTTGGCGATAATTCTTATGAGTTAGAGTTGCCGGAAGATGTGGGTATATCAACCATATTCAACATTGCAGACCTGTATCCCTACAGGGAAGGTGGAGCCGAGGGAAATGGACATCAAAGGAAAATTCATTGGGAGAAACAACTATCTGTAGCAAAGAAGCCACAGATGGAAAAGATCGTAGATCGATGAGTTGGGAAGAAGACCAGAAGGAAGACGTATTTCAAATACTCGGTGAGTTGGAAAGGACGACTAGCAGAAGATGTCAGTTGGGTTGATGAAGTAGAGATCCAAAAGCATGGAAGATTGATGCAGGATCTCATGGATAGGAGTCCATGAATTTTTTAGCCAAGGGAGTATGATGCAGGAGCATCACCAACGAAGAACAAGCATGGAAGACAACTGGGCACACTAGCACGCATTTTGAAATATTTTGAATTTCAAACTGATCAATATATTAATAAGATATTTGACATCACTTTTGAATTATGAATGTCTTTAAATGCTTGAAGGTTGAGCCATCACGAAAGATGACGGGGAAATGTATTTTGTTTTATTGATCAGATCACAGTACATATTTGGAGCTTGCAAACTATCTAAACCCCAAACAACAAAAGATTTTGGAACTCAGCAAGACCTAGGAACCACAAGTTTCCTTTAGGAAAAGGAAAATATTTTGAAACAATTATCCAAAACAACAGAGATGCATGTTTTGCACGACCTTCTCGCATATGTACATGGGTTGTGTATAATGTAGAACACATATGTACGCATGTTGTATAGAGAACAAGGTGTGTACACCTTTGTAAATTTTCAAAAAATGAAAAGTTTGGACATACAACTTGGGAAAGGGAAGCTCGTAGGCACCTAAAAGGTGACTAGAGACCCAAACTAACTCAGACACTCAGAAAACTCAAAATACATTGAAAATCAAATCTAACCAAGATCTCTCACTAAGATCCTAGAGAGACTCCCCAGTGGAGTCACCAATTCTGCTATGGGGAAAGTCCCCCTATACTAGGTCTAGGTATAGGCAGAGTACTGAATTCCCTTGAAATATGATTATACCCTCAATATATCCCAAAACTATATAAACAAAATGATGAGAGCGAGAAAAAAGGGTCAATGGGTGCACCTTTAGTCCTTGTGGTTGGCATAGACCTCTTTCACTTGTTGCACCTTCCTAGATCACAAATCTCCTCCTAACACTGACCTGCAAAATCTTAGGAACACAATGCTACAACACATGCAATCTCTACTTTTTTATTTCAAGGTTTAGATATAGATATAAATCAATAAATCAATAAAATCATACAAATATATAATTTTCTGACAAGGACGAACTATTTTATTAAGTTTCAAGACAAAAATGATTACAACCTTTGTCGGAAAATGCTCCACGAACCAAGTCTAGGTTCCTCTATCATGGCTCCAAGTGAATCAATACCACATTCACTTCTTGCAACCGACTTGTCACCAAGGGAAAAAGGAAGGGTTGTATAAGAAGAAAAAGCTGGAGAGGAATGTTGAGTCCAAAACTCGAAATAGGATGCAAAACTTGGGCTAAGAAGGGGAAGGGATTTTGGCAGAGTTTTGAAGTGTCACCCATGAAAACTCCAAACAAAAAAGTAGTTTTGAAGTGTCACCCATGGGAAATGATGTGTCACCCATGGGATTAGTGCTCATATGATGGATATAATGAAGAAAAGACATAGGTATTTCAAATGGACAGAAGAGGCCGAGAGGATATTCAACATATTGAAGTACAAGATAACTAAACAACTGATTCTGGTTTTGCCAGATTTTGGAAAGACGTTTCAAGTAAGATGTGATGCAAGTGGAGTTGCAATTGGAGCAGTCTTAATCCACGACAACAAACCATTTTCATATTTCAGTGAAAAACTGAATGAATCTAAACATAAGTACTCCACATATGACAAAGAGTTCTATGCCATAATCCAATCATTGAAGAAATGGAGGCATTATCTCCTACCGAAAGAGTTTGTTTTGTATAGAGACAATCACGCTTTACAATTCAAAACTAGACATGAGAAGTTAAACCAAAAACATGCTAAGTGGATAGAATTCATGCAAAATTTCACTTTTTTCATTAAACATATTTCTGGAAATTCTAACAAAGTTGTTGATGCATTGAATAGGAAGATTTTAATTCTGCAGGAGTTTCAAATCAAAACCTTGGGGTTTGATCACCTTAAGGAAATGTATCACAGTGATCCAGATTTTGGAGAAGCATATGAAGCATGTGTGAATCCTGTGCTCAGAGATAGAAGCTTGTGGTATGAGTATCTGATTCATGATGAGTTGTTGTTCAAAGGATGTCAGTTGTGCATACCCAGATGCTCGATGAGGGAGAATTTGCTGAAGTAAAAGCATAACGGAGGACTAGCTGGACACTTCGACCATGACAAAACATTTGCTCAAGTAACCAGTTCATATTATTGGCAAGGTATGAGAGCGTAGGTGAATACATTTGTGAACAATTGCAAGATTTGTCAATATGCCAAGGGGAAGCAACAAAACACTGGATTGTATCAACCATTTCCTATTCCAGAGAGGCCTTGGGATGCAATGAGCATGGATTTTATGTTGGGATTTCCAAGGACACGAAGAGGAAGTGATTCCATATTTGTGGTGGTGGACAGATTTTCGAAGATGGCACACTTTAACCCGTTCCAGAAGACTAGTGATGCAACATATGTTGCAAACTTGTTTTTCAGGGAAATCGTGAGACTCCACGGATTGCCTAGGAGTATATTTTTAGACAGGGATATCAAGTTTGTTGGTCATTTCTAGAGAACGTTGTGGAAAAACTTGGGGACAGAGCTATCCTTTAGTTCTTCATATCATCCATATATAGATGAACAGACCGAGGTGGTGAATAGAAGTCTAGGAGATTTTTTGAGGAGTTTGGTCACTGAACATCATAGTCAGTGGGATCAGATTCTAGCACAAGCCGAGTTTGCATATAATGACTCAGTGAACAAGAGCACTGGGAAAAGTAAATTTCAAATTGCGTATGGAATGAATCTGAGGGGAGTTTTGGATTTAAGGGATCTTAATAAAGGCGAGTTCAGAAGCGCGAGAGCCAAAGATTTCCCTGCAGAGAGGTAGGAACTTCATGATAAGATCAAGGAGCAGTTGGAGAAAAGCAGCAGTGAATACAAGCATAGAGATGATCAACATAGGAGAAAGATTGAATTTGAAGTTGGAGATCAAGTTCTAGCACATTTGAGAAAGGAAAGATTATTGAGGGGAACATATAATGAAGTGAAGTTGAAAAAGATAGGGCCATGTAAAATCTTGAAAATGTTTGGCGATAATTCTTATGAGTTATTGTTGCCGGAAGATGTGGGTATATCAACCATATTCAACATTGCAGACCTGTATCCCTACAGGGAAGGTGGAGCCGAGGGAAATGAACATCAAAGGAAAATTCATTGGGAGAAACAACTATCTGTAGCAAAGAATCCGCAGATGGAAAAGATCGTAGATCGACAAATTGGGAAGAAGACTAGAAGGAAGACATATTTCAAATACTTGGTGAGGTGGAAAGGACGACTAGCAGAATATGCCAGTTGGCTTAATGAAGTAGAGATCCAAAAGCATGGAATATTGATGCAGGATCTCATGGATAGGAGTCCATGAATTTTTTAGCCAAGGGAGTATGATGCAGGAGCATCACCAACGAAGCACAAGCGTGGAAGACAACTGAGCACACTAGCACACATTTTGAAATATTTTGAATTTCAAACTGATCAATATATTAATGAGATATTTGAAATAACTTTTGAATTATGAATGTCTTTAAATGCTTGAAGGCTGATCCATCACAAAAGATGATGGGGAAATGTATTTTTTTTTATGGATCAGATCACAGTACATATTTGGAGCTTGCAAACTATCTAAACCCCAAACAACAAAAGATTTTGGAACTCAGGAAGACCTAGGAACCACAAGTTTCCTTTAGGAAAAGGAAAATATTTTGAAACAATTATCCAAAACAACAGAGATGCATGTTTTGCACGAACTGCTCGCATATGTACATGGGTTGTGTATAATGCAGAACACATATGTATGCATGTTGTATAGAGAACAAGGTGTGTACACCTCTGTAAATTTTCAAAAAATGAAAAGTTTGGACATACAATTTAGGAAAGGGAAGCTCGTAGGCACCTAAAAGGTGACTAGAGACCCAAACTGACTCAGACACTCAGAAAACTCAAAATACATTGAAAATCAAATATAACCAAGATCTCTCACTAAGACCATAGAGAGACTCCCTAGTGGAGTCACCAATTCTGCTATGGGGAAAATCCCCCTATACTAGGTCTAGGTATAGGTGGAGCGTTGAATTCCCTTGAAAGATGATTATACCCCCAATATATCCCAAAACTATATAAACAAAATGATGAGAGCAAGAAAAATGGGTCAATGGGTGCACCTTTAGTCCTTGCGGTTGGCATAGACCTCTTTCACTTGTTGCACCTTCCTAGATCACAAATCTCCTCCTAACACTGACCTGCAAAATCTTAGGAACACAATGCTACAACAAATGCAATCTCTAATTTTTTATTTCAAGGTTTAGATATAGGTATAAATCAATAAATCAATAAAATCATAGAAATATATAATTTTATGACAAGGACGAACTATTTTATTAAGTTTCAAGACAAAAATGATTACAACCTTTGTCGGAAAATGCTCCACGAACCAAGTCTAGGTTCCTCTATCATGGCTCCAAGTGAATCAATACCACATTCACTTCTTACAATCGACTTTTCACCAAGGGAAGAAGGAAGGGTTTTATAAGAAGAAAAAGCTAGAGAGGAATGTTGAGTCCAAAACTCGAAATAGGATGCAAAACTTGGGCTAAGAAGGGGAAGGGATTTTGGCAGAGTTTTGAAGTGTCACCCATGAAAACTCCAAACAAAAAAGTAGTTTTGAAGTGTCACCCATGGGAAATGACGTGTCACCCATGGGATTAGTGCTCATATGATGGATATAATGAAGAAAAGACACAGGTATTTCAAATGGACAGAAGAGGCCGAGAGGAGCTTCAACATATTGAAGTAGAAGATAACTAAACAATTGATTCTGGTTCTGCTAGATTTTGGAAAGACGTTTCAGGTAAGATGTGATGCAAGTGGAGTTGCAATTGGAGCAGTCTTAAGCCACGACAACAAACCATTTGCATATTTCAGTGAAAAACTGAATGAATCTAAACATAAGTACTCCACATATGACAAAGAATTCTATGCCATAATCCAATCATTGAAGAAATGGAGGCATTATCTCCTACCGAAGGAGTTTGTTTTGTATAGAGAAAATCACGCTTTACAATTCAAAATTAGACATGAGAAGTTAAACCAAAAACATGATAAGTGGATAGAATTCATGCAAAATTTCACTTTTGTCATTAAACATATTTCTGGAAATTCTAACAAAGTTGTTGATGCATTGAGTAGGAAGATTTTAATTCTACAGGAGTTTCAAATCAAAACCTTGGGGTTTGATCACCTTAAGGAAATGTATCACAGTGATCCAGATTTTGGAGAAGCATATGAAGCATAGGAAATGTATAGAACTTGGTAATATTGCCCAAAAAAGGATGGTTGATAGTTTTTGATAATCGTTGTTGCCACGGATAGAAGAGAAACGAGCAATAGCTGAACCTATCTTACATAGGTCAAGGAGTAGTGAAGAATAATGCATGTATGTATACAAGTTTTAGTTGGATGAATATAACAGAGATATATTGTCCCAAATGTGTGTATGGGTGTATCTATCTGAACGAATGGTAGAACTTCTGTTATTTTTCAATCCTCTTTTGTTTTTGTTCTTAAATGCATGACCGCATTTTCTTTGTAAAATGTATGAGTCATTGTGATGATTAGATAAGTTTCAATGATTTCTTTTCATTGAGTGAGTGCAAGGTGTGCACAACGTTTGCAAAGCGTTCATGACTGAGTCTGTTCAGGTGTGCATAGCATTTGCAAAGAAAACAAAATCAGTTTATAGAAAAAAAACAAGATCAATAGCAGTTACGCTGCAAATACTTGTTTTAGGGATCTTGCAAGTACTTGTTTTACTGATCTTGTATTATATAATATGAACGGCCATGATAGAAAAAATTCCAAAGATATATAGACAATTAATATTATTGAAATTAAGTTCATTAATAAGTTTAACCTTATCAATAAGAATACCTTATTGATAATTCCAATTTTATAATAACATAATATCTCCCCAATCTAAAGTGTAAGAGCATCGGCCCCAAATTATAGGAATATTTAACTTTTTTAATATAATATATTTTTTTGCCGAGAGGTGCATTTCTACCAAGGATGTGTCTTTGTGTTTGAAACAATATTAAATAAATTAAATGAAATTAAGAAAAAAATTCTTATGTCACGTTAAAGAGGTTTGCACATCAAGGGATTTGATTCATGTGGGTACTTTGTAGAACCGCAGTTAGATGGGTCTATACTGCTTATGAAAATATAAAACTGTGATACAAATTGTCCCATTTACAAGTTGAAAATGAAGCACAATGAAAAACTACAAAATAATATTAAAAATTATGTAAAGCTTGCTCATACCGATTGAAAAAAGAAACTGAAGTTTGTATTTAACTAAGTGAAAAAAATATTTACGAACAACATACCTTTATGAACAATGATGCAGGAGCATCACCAACGAATCACAAGCGTGGAAGACAGCTGAGCGCACAAGCGAACATTTTGAAATAATTTGAATTTCAAACTGATCAATGTATTAATGAGATATATGACAGAACTTTTGAATTATGAATGTCTTTAAATGCTTGAAGGTTGAGCCATCACGAAAGATGATGGGTAAATGTATTTTGTTTTATGGATCAGATCACAGTACAGATTTGGAGCTTGCTCTCTTATCTGTCTGGCACAATATTTATTGTAATGGGTGTTAAGTAGTTGATAGCTTTTAATTCCATTTAAGGTAGCATAGAGTAGTTGGAGGGAATGCTCGAAGAGTGCCTCTTTGTATAGAACTTGGTAATATTTCCCAAAAAAGGATGGTTGATAGTTGTTCTTSATAATCATTGTTGYTGCGGATAGAAGACAGCCGAGAAATAGYTGAACCTATCTTACATAGGTCAAGGAGTAGTGAAGAACAATACATGTATGTATACAAGTTTCACTTGGATGAATATAACAAAGATATATTGTCCCAAATGTGTGTATGGGTGTATCTATCTGAATGAATGGTAGAACTTCTGTCATTTTTCAATCCTCTGTTGTTTATGTTCTTAAATCCATGAATGCATTTGCTTTGTAAAATGTATGAGTCATTGTGATGATTAGATAAGTTTCAATGGTTTCTTTTCTTTGAGTGAGTGCAAGGTGTGCATAGTGTCCGCAAAGAGTGTGTGACTGAGTTTGGTCAGGATCGAAAGGTCAGAAGAGATAATATGTATGCAAGGAGTGCATCAACATCTGCAAAGGGTGCATAATAGATTTTTCAGACTCGAAAGTTTAGGAAGGTTAGCGTGATTCAATCAGGAGGGATAGAAGCGGTTGGAGAACAATCACAAGGAGTGTGAAATCATTCACCGAGGAAGTGAGTGTAGATGAAATTCTGTCGCAAAGTGTGCCCAGTCCAGGAAAATTCGACTAAGGGTCGAAGAGATTGTTCAGGGGAACAAATCAGAGAAGGAAAGATCAGGAAGAAGAGCGAAATAAATCTTCAAGGGGAGAAGTCCTTGGAGTCTTCACTGAACGTCAGTGAGTGAGGTTTTTTTTCAGAAGGATAAGAGTGATTCTAGATCGTTATATCTGATGAAGTTACAAGGAGGAGAATCGAGGAGTGTTTCAATACTTTGGATCCGACAAGTTGGAAACTTGGCGAAAGCAAAATCGCAATTCAATATCGACCGTTGATCATAGAAGAGAACGTGGTGAAGGGAACAAAGTGTTCGAAATTCAGGAGAGCGAAGATTGTAAGTGAAAGGCCTAGAGTTTCATGGAGTCGCGAAGTTTGAGACCGTGAAGGAGGTAGACCCACGGTCACAACTGTGGCCATTTGTGGGAGAGCTTGTGTGTGTGGGTAAGGTATTTCGGGTGTCGTAGGGACCCAAGGAGTCACTCCGAATCAAAGACTCAAATTATCCAAGACCAAGAGGCCGTGGTGCCCTTTGAAGGGAAGGGGGTTTGAGTCAGGAGTGGTATCAGAGAAGAGTATAGAATTGACTTTTGTAGGGAGAGGGATAAACGTCAGCACAATTCTGTCTAGAAGATGTGCTGAACCACCTATAGCCAATAGAGATATGGAAAGATAAATGAGAGAATTGCATTAGAATTGCGTGCGAGGATGGATGCCATGGAAACAACACAAACGAGAGCATCGAATGCTAGAGATGTCAGCGAGGCAAAAATGGAAGAAGTAGAAGTTGTAGAATATGTAGCTGAGGATGCTACAGAAGAATGCTTGTTGAGAGTTGTTATAAAATTGGGTACCAGAGCGAAGATTGACATCTCGATGTATGAAGGAAATTTAGACACAGAATAATTACTTGACTAGATTCGAGCAATGGACACGTATTTTGACTATGAGGATGTCGAAGAGGAGAAAAAGGTAAGACACATTGTCACTAGACTGAAGGGACATGCAACATTGTGGTGGGATGAACTGCAGGCCGACAGAAGGAGCAAAGGAAAGCAAAAGATCAAGAGTTGGTATCGAATGGTTACCAAGCTTAAGGCGAAATTCATGCCCAAGGATTACCAGATAAATTTGTTCAGGAGGATGCAGAACCTGAGACAGAGAGGATTGACTGTGAAAGAGTACACAGAAGAGTTCTATAAGCTTAACATTAGAGCTGGACAGAGGGAAAAAGAAAAATAGAAAGTTTTCAGATACATTAATGGTCTGAGATATGAAATTCAAGATGAACTCATCATGACGATAGTCAGGACTATAGAGGATGTGTATCAAATGGCACTGAACGTAGAAGAGAGGTTGGATAGAAGGAAGAGTCAGCAGAACATGGGTTGAAGCTTGAAAATAAGGAAAGGAGTTCCCCAGGATAAAGCACAAAAGCCCAAGGATGAGGTAGATAAACCACATAGTCACTCCGAGAGGGGAGGAAGTTCTCATGGAAGGTAGAGTGGTGGTAAAATTTCTTTTCCCAGAGGTAGAGGAAGAGGCAGAGGAGGAGAAGTAAGGTGTTATGCCTGTGGAAAGACAGGGCATATGTCTTGGGATTGCCATGAGAGGAAGAAAGGATGTGAAGCTCACATCTCAGAAGCGCAGAAGTGAGATGTTGAGACAGAAGCTACAAAGGATGGAAGATGCTTGATGATGAAGAAGGTTCTTTTGAAGCAAGAGCTAGAGACTGGAAAACCTGTACAAAGGAACAATTTGTTCAGGACAACTTGCAAAACTAAGGACAAAGTTTGCAAGGTAATAATTGACAGTGGGAGCACTAACAACTTAGTATCCACGGGAATGGTGGAGAGGTTAGAGATGGAGACAAATGCACTTTTGACACCATACAAAGTCTCATGGTTGTATAAAGGTCATCAGGTAACAGTCACTAAACAATGCCTGGTTAATTTTAAAATAGGAGGATATAGGGATGGGATCCTATGTGATGTGATTCCTATGGATGTCTATCATGTTTTCTTGAGAAGACCTCGCAAATATGATATAAATGTTATTCATGATGGGAGGAGGAACACATACACCTTAGAGAAGAATGGTAGGACGCACATATTGCTGCCAATTGAGGAAAAGAAGGTAAAAGAGGAAACCAATGCCAACATACTTCTCATGAGTGGGAAGGAAATCCTGAATGAAGTAAAGATGGAACAAGATATGCAATTTTCTATATTGAGGAAATCGAGGGTTATCCTTACCAATACTTCATTGGACGATTTTCCTGAGGAAGTTCAGGAGCTACTAGAGAACTTTTTTGATATTGTAGTGGATGAGTTGCCAAACTAATTGCCACCCATCAGGAGCATTAGTCATCATATTGACTTGTTACTAGGAGCATCAGTCATCATATTGACTTGATACTAGGAGAAAGTCTGTCGAATAAAGCAGCATACAGATTGACGCCGCAAGAGAATGAGGAGGTGAAGAGATAGGTTCAAGATATGTTAGACAAAGGGTTGGTTAGAGAAATCTTGAGCCCATGTGCAGTACCAACTATATTAAGTCCGAAGAAGGATGGAGGATGGAGAATGTGTACGGAAGCGGGGGCCATAAATAATACCACCATCAGATACAGGTTTCCATTACCAAGGATGGATGACTTGATGGATTTCTTAAGTGGAGCCAACTATTTTTCAAAAATAGATTTGAAAAGTGGATATCACCAAATCAGGTTGAGAGAAGGTGATGAGTAGAAAACATCATTCAAGACGAATGAGGGGTTATATGATTGGTTTGTTATGTCATTTGGCTTAATGAATGCCCCAATCACTTTTATGAGACTGATGAATGAAGTATTGAAAGATTTCATTGTTGAGTTTGTGATTGTGTATCTAGACGATATACTAGTGTTTAGAAAGAGTAAGGAGGAACACTTGAGACATTTAGCATTGGTGATGAGGAGGTTGCAGCAAGAGAAGTTGTTAATTAATCTGAAAAAATCCTCTTTCATGAAGACATAGCTCATATATTTTGGTTTTGTTATTTATTCAAATGAGTTGAATATGGATCTCGAAAAGGTGAAAGAAATCAAAGAATGGTCGTCACCGAAGAGTATCTTTGAGGTAAGGAGCTTCCATGGGTTAGCAAGTTTTTACTGGAAGTTCATCAGGAATTTTAGCGGGATTAGTGGTCATATGATGGATACAGTGAAGAAAAGACACAGGTATTTCAAATGGACAGAAGAGGCTGAGAGGAGCTTCAACATATTGAAGTAGAAGATAACTAAACAACCGATTTTGGTTCTGCCGGATTTTGGAAAAAAGTTTCAGGTAATATGTGATGCAAGTGGAGTTGCAATTGGAGTAGTCTTAAGCCGTGACAACAAACCAGTTGCCTATTTCAGTGAAAAACTGAATGAAACTAAACATAAGTACTCCACATATGACAAAGAATTCTATGCCATAATCCAATCATTGAAGAAATGGAGGCATTATCTCCTACTGAAGGAGTTTGTTTTGTATAGAGACAATCACGCCTTACAATTCATAACTAGACATGAGAAGTTAAACCAAAAACATGCTAAGGGGATAGAATTCATGCAAAATTTCACTTTTGTCATTAAACATATTTCTGGAAATGCTAACAAAGTTGTTGATGCATTGAGTAGGAAGATTTTAATTCTGCAGGAGTTTCAACTCAAAACCTTGGGGTTTGATCACCTTAAATAAATGTATCACAGTGATCCATATTTTGGAGAAGCATATGAAGCATGTGTGAATCCTGTGCTCAGAGATAGAAGCCCGTGGGCCGAGTATCTGATTCATGATGAGTTGTTGTTCAAAGGATGTTAGTTGTGCATACCCAGATGCTCGATGAGGGAGAATTTGCTGAAGTAAAAGCATAACGGAGGTCTAGCTGGACACTTTAACCATGACAAAACATTTGCTCAAGTAACCAGTTCATATTATTGGCAAGGTA
>ML831331.1:8291-34112 GCA_009831015.1 Picea engelmannii
ATATCCTCTTTAATAGGATAACACATCTTTGTTAATTCTATATGTTGTCATCTCTAACTCGTAATACATGAACTTATAAACCATAAACCTTATAACCATTGTAACCCTTAAACTTTACTAAACCTAACATTGATCCCTTCCAAAAAATTTAAAGTACTGACCTTCAAAATCTCATCTATGTAGAGTCTGATCAATTCAATGTTTCTCTTCTTGAAAGAGAATTGAAATCAAGATTTCATAAAAACCAGAACACCATTGCATCAGAACACCTGAATGATTTTCGCAACTGTAGAAAATGATTGTCGTAACTATAGAAAATTTGTCGTAACTGGGATATATATATGATTGATTTGCCGCAAATGACCGTTTGATTCCCACACGTGCCCTTGTTGGTTGCTAGAGCGACTAAATGGTGGTTAGTTGCTAGAGCGACCAGTATTCGTCGTTAAATCGACAAACCTAGAATGTTGGTCGCTAAAGCGACCAACATTTAGACCCCGAAAAAAGAAGATAAATTTAGTACAAAAAATGCAAAAAAAATACAACGAACTTCTAAACCGTCGTAATATTTCGTCGTAATTTACGCCCAATGTAGTAGTGTTACATGACCATGTAAATTAGTTTACATATAAATTATCATTAATTTAACCACAACAGACAATGTAAGAAATATTCAATTTTCATGGAACACATACAGTTAAAACTTCCTTACCTATCTTCTCTTAAGGGAGCTTTGTTGAGGTTTGACAAAGAAGGAAGGAAGAGTCATCAACTCAAGATGTCAAGGAGGTCGGGTCCCTAGATCTACCTATCTACATGTCCAAGCTAGTGTCGTAATATTCTTGTAAGGACAGATCCCTTCCGCAGAATCAAATCCTCTCGTTTCAAAGCCAATATCGATGCTAGTTTAATATCTAGTCTCTACATGCGGAACAATGTCTCTACATGCATGGCATCGGGCATTGTTCACGAACAACGTATCTTTGAAGTTTGAATAGAGTTTATTTGCCCGTGGCAGTGTTGTAGGCAAAACGCTACATATCTTGTGCAACTTGTAGTATATAACATGTATACCATAAATATGCATTAGTAACACTTCAAGGGGTGCTTAGCACTCTTCAGCGTTGTATTGGCGGAGTATACAAATATCTGAATAGTGCCACAATCTCAGAAAAACGAGTTTATATTTTTCTTCATTATTTTTGTTTACCTGACAGCTATCAACTGATATGAAAAGTTACAGTTGTCACTTGTTATAGATGTCTTATATTTCAACATGTTTTCCACTAATCTCGATCCTTATTCAAATAATCTATTTAAATAATCTAAGAACTTGGTCGCAAGAACGCACAAGGTACAAGAGTAAAGCCAAAAACTCTTTTTGGCATAACGTATGGAAAGTGCATGCTATTCATAAATACCAACATCTGTCTCGGCATGTAATTTAATAAAATAAAACTATTTAGTTGTCTGTTATTCAAGATCATCGATCAAAACGAAGTAAGGAGGAAATCATAACGGAGTTAGGTGGAGGCCAATGGACATCTCATTGACAAATGGATAGTGTAGTTTTCCTTGAGTGTTGAGACTAACACATGCCTAATGACTATGAGTTGTCATGTGCATTTTGTCAAAACTTGAAAGCTCTAACCAATACCATTGTTTGTGGATTGGAAGTTTGTAAGTAATGGAAATCTCAGAGGATACCAAAATTTCAGATTTGAAGGATTTTGGCCCTTTGGGGCCTTCATGTTGCTCGTGAAATAATGAGGAACGGTTTCTTGGTGCCATTTCAGAGAAGACATCGTCTGGTCCACTGTGTCTGTCTAAAGTACTTAATGTCTGATGAGAATTTTGTTCTCTAAAGTTTAAGGTAGCCATTGAGTCACTGTTACAATACACACCCAAGCTTTTAGACCCGGCTTGTTAGGTTTCAATCTCTTCTACAACTATTTGCAGCAAACTCTCGAATAGCCAAAATATTTTTCGTTTTGCGGCTATAATTCGCCGAAGCCTTTCTTTTCGGAGAATTTCTAGCCAGGGAAAATTTACATTTTGTCTTGATTTCCTGGGAGGAGTAACTCAGATACATAATATGTAAGTAGCTGGTACCTTTGAGATTTTTCATTTTTGGCCTTTAAATTTGTTGTCATTAGCTCAGGGATCTCATAACTCTAATGTTTTATCTAGAAAAAAAGATGAAATTTTTGTTCAGGACACTTAGGGTTTTGGAGGATTTCTTTTTTTATTGTTTAGCGTTGAGTTTTTTTGTTTTTACTCTGGAAGAATTTTAGATGGTCGACATGTTGCAAATCAGTCATTTGAACCATTTTATATTTTTATGAAGAATCAAAAAACTTTTAAAATTAGATTTTGTTATTTCAAGTAGGGGTTAAAATTTGGGCAGTATAATCACCCGAGAGTTATTTAGTTGGAAGCGTGGAAAAGACTTCTGAGTGATAGAACTGCTTACTAGTGAGTGTATACTTAATGTGAAAAGTTTCCTGGTATTTAGGGAAATAGTCAGATGCAATAGTGTTTTTTTCTTTCTTTAGTTCTTTTAATTAATGGTGCTTAATATGGCAAATACCATAGATGTACTGAAATCCCTTTTTTTCTTTGTTTTGATCGTTTTGAAGCCTGTCAAAGAAAATCCCAGTAAAGCGACACATAAATCCTGGGTATTTGCAATGGGGGTTGTTTTTTCATGACAGGGTTGTAGAAATATCTTCGAAAGTCCCATTTGGGCAAGAGGCTACCTTCTTATGATGATCGCAAGAGCCTGTACACTAATGGGGCACTACCCTTTGCCTCCAAAGAATTTAAATTTATATGATGAGGATGATGAAATGGGTGGCCCTAAGTATGCTCAAAATTTATATTGTCACATACAAATTATACTGTCTAAATATATGATAATTTTTCATGCACGCTAAGATCATTGTTTCTTTAAGATTATTTAAGATTATTTAACAAGAGTAATATGCAACAAAGATTATTTAATAGAAATAGTAAACTGTCCTGAAAGTTGTTTAATATTGTAGTTACATTGGCAGGATTAGTCAGCAACAAAGATTCTAGTTGTGTACAGATACATTGCATTAACTACGATCACATCAGTACAAAAAACGTTAATCATATGATCAGTAGTTACTGCATGCTTATTATTGTTCTGACCTCTTGTTCTTGTTCTTCAGATTAATGAACAAGCAATGCACCAACAAGCTCGAGATCAATTATGAAGGTTGCATAAGTGAGAAATTATGAAGTTAGCTTCATAGACAATTAGCTTCACATAGAGACCAGTTAGCAAGGGCAAGTTAGCTTCACAAAGAGACCAATTAGCAAGAGCGGGTGCATGAATCCTGAAGCATTGTATGCAGGGGGGAATTGCAGTGTGACTGTGCATGTAGTATAGGTGTAGAATGAAGGGAAATTGTAGCTATACTATGCATGTAGTATAGGTGGAGGACATCCAATGCAATAACCAACAGCCCTAACCCCAACTGCAGCAACCCTATGCCACTTATCATGTACGTGGCCTTTTAATAAATTATGTAATTTTTAATTATTTACTATTTTTGACAAATAGTGGCAAAAAATTGAGCACACCAGGGTTAATATAGTCCCATCACAACCCCTATCCCAATCAAAAAATTGAAATTATGAAATTACAAAATATATAAAATTATTTATTTATTCGGAATAGTTAAAATAATAAATGTTTTCTTCAAAACATTGGAAATTTTTTTAGGATGGAGACAAAATGCACCAAGTAATATATCAAAATCGACCGGGTAATAGGCACTCAACAGCGAGGTGAAAGCTATAGTCCCTCATCGCAGGGAGGGACTAACAAGAAGGCTCCCCTCCCTTCACGTTTTCATGGAACACATAAATCATGATGAGTATAATGGGAAAGGGATGGGATGCCATGTCCCCTCCCCATCATACTCCAAATTCAAGCTTTGGACGTTTGTGGATTCTCGCCCTTCTTCTCCATTTAAAAATAGGACCAACACCAAGCCTATTCATATGCCTCAAGAAATATATATATATGTACATGATTTTCCACTTAAATCACATGATAACTCACGTGTTTGAAACTTAAACATATTACAACTGTCGGAGGATTTAGTTTCATTGTCACTGAGTGTACTCGGGGCACTTTTTGTTAACTTTACCGAGTGTACTCGAGGCACTTGTTTTCAACTCTCCCGAGTGCTATCGACACGCGTGATGTAAGCTTATTTGAGTAAGTAAGTTATTTTGATTGTTGAACATATTGTTGTAGGTGCATAAAATTGTTTAAGTGTTTTGTTTGGAGGTGGGGGCGCACTTATTTTAAAACGAGGAAATGTGGAGGGGGAACGTGGGCCATGGTCCCTCCCCTCCACACAAGCTTTAAAACCTTATGTAATAATACCCATACATTAAAATATTATATAATAATCCCCATACATTTGAGCAACATTTTTTAATTAATTTATTTCAATTCATGTGAATTTGAAATTAAATGTTTTTTTTTTTAAATTGAAATAAAGTGTAATCTTAATTAAATAGTTTTACATGCTATCAGTGGTGTAGATAGATTGGCAAGTGTCGTGTAAATGGAAGGAAATATGTAAAAAGAGGTCTCAAGGTCGATTCTCACCTTGATTTACCCGGAGGGTGTGCTTGCGGGTTGTGCGTTCCTCCCTAGGGGTTATAAGGCAGTCGACAGGATTCGATTCCGTGTCACGCGAGTACGATACTGTCGTTGTTACCGATTCCCCTAGTTACAAAAAAAAATTAATATAAATAGTTTTACATTAAAACAAATGTTGTTAAAAAAAATAAGACTTTTGTGTATGGGCGGTGCTAACTAGTTACTCGACTGAAGGAGATGTTGACGCTACGTGGATTAACCTTAAAAAGATCATAACTTACTCATACAACGTCATATTGGGGTACCATTTTTTGCGATGCGGAGAGCACATAGAGACGCTTTTAGTGAGATAACTAGATATGCCATTCAAGTATTCTATCAATGTCACGACTGCCGAGGTTGACTAGGCTAGAAATCCTTGGTGATCATTTTGTAACTTTCGGGCCTCAGAATTCAATTCCGACAGTTGCGTTGGAATCGTAATGGTGGGAATCATGCAATTAACCTATTTCAGGGATGAAAATTTGACTTTTATGGACACCTAAAAATGCGCTCAAAGGCATTTGTTAATGAAAGTTTAGGTCTCGTTTCCACTTTTGCTTCGCCCAAATTAGATTTCGTTAGTTGTTGGGTCATCTGTGATGTACATGCCCTTGATTCACCCATTGAGACTGAGGTTATGCGTCAATAGCACAAAGTTATAAACCCACCAAAACAACCAACTCGCATCCATTGCGCTCAGTACTATCTAAGAACTGAAAGGACCAAATTTCTTCTGAAGTGCATTTCATAATCAATGCAAGACCAATAGTTGTTGTGGTTATCCGATCTGATGCTAGGTGATGCTTTCACAACGAAGATTTATTTATAACGTCAAGAAATGAAAAGAAAACAAGCTAGTACCACGTGCGTGAAGAAATCCACCGGGGAACACTACAAACTTGATTACAACTGCGATCTGAAGCGAATCTAGTGAGATATGAAATCATTGGCCAACTGTCTAGATAGGTGTGGAGATTTTAGTCATTGAAATTGTAAGGAGATTGGTTGATGAGCACAATAAGGAAGGATCTGAGCTGGGAGGGGGACGAGATAAGCCTTAAGATGAAAGTGGGCTACACTGACCTAGTTAGTGTTGGCGAGAGGGAGAAGATCATCTTCGATGCACTTGGAAACGATGAGGGGTCGACGTCCTTAAGATGACGTATCGAGGACAGAAGAGGGAAAATTTTCAACATGCAATGCATCGATGAAAAAGAGACGAACCTTGTCGATATGCAGTGCAACAAAGTGAAAGAGAGGGGCATTGCTGAAATGCGATGCAACGACATGAGTGGAAGGCAGTCAGTTGGTGAAAGGCATGTGCATGGTGAAGATAATCATGTGACCAATATCGGTGGGATGACATTGATCATGCGAAATTCTTTGACGATGAAGATGTGTGTCAGTGAGGTTTGGTGGAAGCGCGATAAGGCATCAACAAAGTTCAAAGGGAGGTGGATGATGTACTGACGAGAAAATCAATGGTGTGTCAATGAAAAGGTGGAAGAAGAATGTGCACGCTGGTACGCTATGTATCAGTGCAGGATTAGGGGACTCACCGAAGTGTGGATTGTCGGGTAGAAGTGATCTAAGGAGGAACTGGAAATGATTAGGCAGGAAGAGTGAGGGGAAAAAACTTGGTCGTAGCCATTTACGCGAGGGAGAGAGTGTGAGAGTTCCGGTTGGAAGAATGAAATGAGGACCCAATTTATTTTCTTGGAGATATGCTAAGGCAAGAAAATTGGAAGGTTGTTGTGTGCGTGCAATAAATGGTGATACACTGGGCGAAGCCAAAATCTCTACTAGTCTTTTCTAACTGATAAGAAGAAAATGTAGAAGGTCATATAATTACTTTAAAGATAAAAAATTCTCGAAATAATGTTCAACAGTTACCTGAAAGATTTTATTGTGGTGGGATCACTGGAGATGCTTGCATATTGACTAGTGGAGATCGTCTGTTGTAAGTAGAGGATAAGTTATGATGAGGTTGATTTCCTTAAACTGTGTTGACGATCCATGTTTGTATCTCCATTTTGGGGCTGATATATATTTGGGATAAATAAATATTTTTCACCTAGTGCATATATAGATATATTTCAGGTGTTGCTCCATTTCCCTCGAGCTTCCATAGCCCCGATGGAGTCACCACAACATCACAGACCTTTCTTCACTGCCAGGGAGCATCCATAGCACCGACAGAGATATCTGCATGTCCCCTAGTCTGGTCAAACTTTCTGTTATGACCCAAGGGGGGCATATCTATGGATAAATGTATATGATATGACCCTAAGGGGGGAATATATGGGCCTAAATATACATGTAATGTCTAAATATATATGTAATGGGTTCAGCCTAGTAGAAAAGGGGCCTCATGTGCAAGTGTTAATAACTATATATAAGAGATCATGTATTCATTATTATGACATAGAATTATGAAGTATGAATGGTATTTGGTTATTTGGAGGGGGTTCCCCTATTATTTAAGGAGTTATTGTGTAAGTTATTTATCTTGGAGTTGTGCTCCATGCTCACATTCTATACATGGTGTGTACTTATGTTATTTTATGATATTTTGAGCATTTGGATTCATTACAATTGGTATCAGAGCATCGATCCTAGGGTTTTGTTTTCTCAATAAAGTCATTTTAGAAATTTCACTAGAAATTTTTCTCAGAGATACTTCAAAAGGTGAAACCTAGAGGATATTGAGAAGAATTATCATAGCACATGTGGTATGAATTTCAGCTTCTATAAAATTGTACTTTTAGAGATACACTCTATGTACAATAAAGTTTTTGACTAGTCATGTAACTAGTCTCAAACATGTGTTTTGGGTAAAAAAGTCATATCTTCTTCATCAAGGATCCAAATTGAGTGAGGCCAATTTCATTGGACCTTGGACAGTCGATAGTATTTCTAGTACAATTTTCATAATTTTATATCAATTATTGTGTGCGGAGCATGTTATACAAGGTCTCTCTTCTCGAAAGGACAAAAAATCAGCAAGGTGTGGGGAAGTTACCATAACTTCCACTTGGCACATCCAATTTTTGTCAAACCCGTGGCATTGAAAAATAGACATTTTATAGTACTATAGGTTGCAGTTTCAGACTCATAAGGACCGAAATTGCAGAGATACATCAGAAGGAAGGTCAACTAGGAGGACAGACTCCAAATCAGGGTTTCAAAGGTATGTTCACTTAAAACTATCATAACTTTTTGTTGGAATGTATGATTGAGATGATTTAAAATCCATTGGAAAGAGGAAACCTAAAATATTATATGGGAACAAATACTATAACTATTTGAGATCATTATCCTTGATATATTGAGGTTTTAAGTTAAGGGTTGGGGTTAGATCTCAATTAAGATTTAATGGAAATACCTAAATTTACAGGAGATGAAAATAAAGATAAAATCAATCCTATGGAATGGTTGAGTTTGGTAAAATAATATGATATGACTCCTTCAAAGGCAATAAATTATTTTTTTGATGAAGCTTGGCAGTGGTGGATGAGTATTGATCAAGATACTAGATGGCGCTGCACATGGGAAAAATTTGAAAAACTCTTCTTAGATAAATGTATTAGGGATACAAAAATGGAGGAATTGTATAGAATTCAAGATGAATTAAAAGAAGCAAATGAATATATTAAGAAGAAGGGTGAGGAGTTATCTAAGATACGATCCCTTAATGAATCACTCATTAAGGAGGTTAAGAACTTAAAGCAAGAAAAGAATAGTAAATCAAAGTGGGAAAATGATGAGTCAAGGGAAGATTTGAGAAAGAAAGATGAAGAGATATGTAGATTACGAAACCATAATAAAAAACTATTGGATGAGGTCAAGAGATTGAAAGAAGAAAAGAAGAATTGTCAAAATCAAGAAGAAAGAAGGATAATGGATGAAGAATCTACCAAAATACTTGAAGAGAAAATTTGCAAGAAGATTGAAGAATCCCTAAATATTGATGAGGTAAAATCAGAAATGCAATCCAAAATTGAAGAAGGACATCATAATTTGATAAATGGGGTGACATTGCAGCTTCAAAAAGAGCAAGAAGACAAGATTCAAGAAGGTAAACAAAAGATACTTGAAGAAGTTGAACTCCATCTAGAGGATGTATATGCCAAATATGATGGTATTATCTCCAAGGCTAGAGTAATCAAAGACCAAGCAAAGATGATCAAGGATGTCATTGTATCTAAAAAGAAGATAGATGAAATGCATGCGCAGAGTGAAGGAAGACCATCAAATGTGAAACCATATCGACACCCTCATTACCAGGAAACATTTCAAGGAAGACAAGAAGGATGATATCAACATTGTGAAGGAAGAAGATGGAATAATTGTCAATATTCATGGAACAAGGCATCACCAAACTACTCTTAAACAAGCTATTATTAGAGACTAACACCCACTACAAATTGGATAAGCTACACCAAAAATACATGGAATCAAAGGAAATAAAATTATGAAACAACTAGACACCAAGGATTAAGACTGAAAAGAATTGATTTTGGATGGATAAATCATCAACAATGGAATGAAGAAAGCGGGAACATAAGAAAATCATATTACTTGGTTTCATCACATGTGAAGCCTTTAATTGCAAATCTTTGAGGACAAAGCTTTTTGAAGGAGGGTACTATGTTATGACCCAAGGGGGGCATATATATGGCTAAATGTATATGATATGACCCCAAGGGGGGGCATATATGGGCCTAAATATACATGTAATGTATAAATATATATGTAATGGGGCCAGCCTAGTAGAAAAGGGGCCTCATGTGCAAGTGTGAATAGCTATATATAAGAGATCATGTATTCATAATTATGGCATGGAATTGTGAAGTATAAATGGTATTTGGCTATTTGGAGGGGGTTCCCCTATTATTTAAGGAGTTATTGTGTAACTTATCTATATTGGAGTTGTGCTCCACGCTCACATTCTGTACATGGTGTGTACTTTTGTTATTTTATGATATTTTGATCATTTGGATTCATTACACTTTCCTTTCCATTCCTTCTCAACTTATTTAGTTCATTTTTAGCATTCGGTGGATGGGGAAAGCGACGGTCTTTTAGCATGATAGGGGATGACTGCCATCTATTGAGATTTTTTTGAATATTTGTTGCACCTGGCTACGTAAAGATATTCCTTTTGGTTTTCATCCTTTAGAATTTGAAACTTCACCCTTCATGCGAGAAAAAACTTAGTGTGTGAATGGTTCCCTCGTTACATAGGATATGCTCACCAGCCAGTATGCAAGGATGACCATTGATTAACCACTATGTTCAGTTCTGGTTAGAATGTTGACACACTATTACTAGATAGTCCTGATTTATATTTAAACAGAGACCCCTTAAGTCTTCTCATGAGATAGGAAAGAGATGCAAGCTAATTTGTGCCTTTTCCAGTGCGAAGGAGATGCCTGTAAAATACAGACGAAGGTAAGAGAACTATAAATCACTTAGTATAATCAGAGATCATATGACAAACATAATCTAAGAAATGAACAACTTTGAGGGAAAAAGATGGTGATGAAAGAATGAGAAGAAAAAATGTATTCAAGGTTAGAGATGAACTTAGTCCAAGTCCTTGATGCAATTGAAAAATTAAAACCTTAGATGAATAGCGATCAACAATATGCAATTAAAAAATAAAGTGAACTAAGAAAGAAATCACAGATGAATGTTTTCAACAATTTCGAGGATATTTCTGCGTTCTAACTAGCTAGAATTTTGTTGCTTCTTAAAAAAACTAATCCATGTGAAAGCTTATACACTTATTACTCCATTCAGATGGGTTTTAGTGCCAGCGTTGGTTGATAATTACACCTTTCCTTATGATTTTCTGAAGACTTCCAATTCAATTTTGCAGCCTTATGCTTTAGGCGAAGGATTGGCTAGAACTCCAATTCGTTGTCCACTAGATTTATCTTCTTTGGGCTTGCAAGATCTTTGTTTCCTCTTCACTTCTTCAAGCTATAGAACTGATGTTACAACATGACATGTTCAATTAACCATAATTCAAAATGGTGCATGATCAATTCAAATCCTTTATATACGCGTGTCCTATTCAAATCGTGTCCTTCTTTTCAAGTGTATATATCTTTCCATGATCAAAATTGTTCAGAAATATTCCCTTTGGGAAGCACAAGACTATAGTTGTGACGATCACCAGTTCTACCCCAAAGGATGAGAGCCTTTTGATGAATTAATATCCTTGAAATTAGATCTCATTGTGATTGAATCGTCAAAGGGGGACTAAAAATTTATGACCTGTTCGTTGAGGATAAGAACACCTCCTGTCATAAAGTAACCATCACTCTAAAGGTTTTCTCAATAGACACAATCCTGAGCGAGGTTGTGACAACTGATGTGATCTTTCGATCTAGTCTCAATCTTTTCCAAGTTGTAAAGTATTCCCCAACAGAGGTTCTTTCATCATTTTGGGGTAATTGACTGCCCAACTATCAATGTCAGGGTAAATGTTGCCGAAACAAGTGAATTTTTCAATTGAACCTCTCGGAGAATTCCTGCACATGGTTTCCTCATGAAGATGGAGGAAAACCAAGATTAAGTCAAACTTTTAGTTAGAGAAAACAAAAAACATTAAATGTAAAGGAGAAAGATTTAATGACAAGAACTTTAAACTAAAGAAATCATCACAATTGCACACTAAACTAATCATCAGTTGGCGGTATTTATTGAAGCAATCTAAAACAAGACAAAACCTATACTATTCAAACGAAAACAAATACTAAGATCTAATTTAAACATGAAAAAAGAATA
This sequence comes from Picea engelmannii, assembly GCA_009831015.1. Classification (NCBI taxonomy): domain Eukaryota; kingdom Viridiplantae; phylum Streptophyta; class Pinopsida; order Pinales; family Pinaceae; genus Picea; species Picea engelmannii. The sequence continues at coordinate 19,780 of ML831331.1, forward strand.
AATAAATGTGTTAATCCTATTCCTAACCTACCCTACACTGGTTGAAATAAAGCTAGGTGTAAGAGTAGTTCCATGGAAGCCAATCAAGCAACTCCAAATCTGCAACCACGTGTTCATCGAGGGTTAATTCCAGGGAGTGAAGCAATGAGGGATGAGAGATAGGAATAATTGATTCAATAAAGTCTCCACCCAACAAGTTAAATTTAGTGTCGTCATGATTCACGGTACATGCAAATGTGTAAGATTCCTCCAACCAAGATTCAATTAGGTCGAAAAATTTAAAATGATCGCTATATGACTGCTGGAAGGAAATCAACAACAAGAGACATACTCGATGAGGCTCATGAATGAAATTTGCATGCAACGTACTTTGTAAGAGAGTCTCGGAGTGGGTGGTATTTCTCATCCCAGGGATAGAAGTAAGACAACGAGCACTAGACAAAATCATCAGTTGATATTGGACTGCTTCATTATCGATGAATATTTCCCTAGGTCCAAATTTCACATACTTTGCATGCTGAGGGGAGAAATAATATCTCATTGTTTGAGGGAAACTTTGCGTGAAAGATGCTTCTAGAGCCTCTCCCATGACATCAATGAAATCATGTAAAGAATTCTAGAGTATTGAGATTTTCTCATGGGGATTAACATATAATTTAAGACCAGATTAAGATGATGGCATTTCTTGGACTAGCTCAATGTTCCATGTACTTTGCATAGTGATGGAATATAAGTTTTCTATGATTTATTCATGAGGATCAACGAGCTCATGGCGCTCTGCATACTTTAGATTTTCAGTGATTTATGCGCATCCAGGTCAGAAATTTCTGATTGTAAAGGATCAACGAATGACAGTTTAATGCTCACATTTAATTCTGGAACATAAAAATAGTAATCGAAAATGGAGTTGTCGATATCAAATTAGGATTTAACAGGTTCCAGAAGTCGATATTGCAAAGGGTTATGTGTCATGGATGGATTGTCATTAGGAATGAAAGATCAGTCAATCAGGGATGGGCACTGTTCTAGGTCTGGTTTACCATTTGATGTTTCATCATTAAAAGGGCAATGTGAAGAGTGTGATGTGAGATAAATATATGGCCGCACATGTGGGTAACTTCCATCGAACATATTTTTATAAAGGGAATGAAAATATTTAGATTCTGAAGATGACGAGATTTCTACAGTGAGGGATTCATCACAGACCACACTATGTTCATGATTTTATGAAGGGGGATCGTTAAATAGTTCACATTCAGAGCCTACGGGGTTCAAGATTTATGGTAAAGATTATCCCATAGCTACAATAGAGTGTTTATTAGAGATTGTGCACCCCTTATCTTTAGTGGTCAGACTTGAATTTTTTGAATTAGAGATGGTTTGATCATCTAGGTCGCACCTTTCAGGATTAGAGACAAGATAGGAAAACCAATTCGACATTGGTTGGTCTGAGGGCTTATCATTTTCAAGGAATCTATGACAAATATACATAACTCTTAGGAAGAAATTATCCTCAGATTCGTTTTTGAGCCCACAAATTTATTTAATTTCGTCAAATAGTTCATCGTATACATAATCTTCATGAGTTGTGATAAACATTTCCATAAGTTGTTTCCAGCTATGAATCGATTTTGCAGGCAAGGTCCTAAACTAGGCTTTAATTCACCCTTCAAATGTGAGAATGAATAGTCAACATGTTTCATTGTCCTGAATAATCTTAAGAATTCGTCGAGTGATGTCGAATCATTTGAGATGTGTGAATGCAGAGACACGCCCTTCACCATCAAATTTGGGATTTGACAAGAGATTGACTATCTTGATTGAGATGGCCTTGGTGGGTCTCAAAAGACTCAAAAGGTCATCATATACATAGGTATGGAGAGGAGCTATGTGCTGGTTAAAAGTTGATGAATTGACTCCACATGGGCATACTTGTCATCTGACCCTCCTTCTAGTGCCAATTTTGTTGATGGGTCTAAATTCACCCAACAACAGTAAGGGGTTCTCCCCGATAAGAAGTCTCAATTATACCTCTCACCGTTTGGAATAGGGAACCCATGTGGATTCTGGACCGACAACCATTATTGTTTTTGTTTTACCGGTTGTGGCCCGATCCACCAATGAGGGTGAGTGATGGTTGGTTATGCAAATGAAATATGTAGATGAATACTATGTAAATGCATATCTAATTTATTTCTAATCTATCATATCCTAGCTAGGATTGAACTATAGTAACATAATGATTTGTAATGAAACTAAACTATGCATAAACCCCAATCAGATAGTTGTCACGAAGGCACACAATTAGAAACACATGCATACAAGTATATAACCAAACAAGTCTAAGTCACATTTCTGCATACATTCACAACTCATTTGCTCAGGACATGTAATATAAGAAAGAGTAACAAAACTGCAAGAAAACATATATTGCATCAGAATAGTCCATAAACAAACATGCTCTTACAGCCCATGTGAACAACAAACATTCTACTTGAAATAGTTCATAGAAAAACAACAACACATACAAGTCCTTCTCTCAGTCAAATTTTGGCCCTGAGGGCTTCTCCATATTAACAATTTCAGTGATAGTACATGAAAACTCTAAGGAAAACTCTCCAATTTTAGTTGACACTGTATTCCCAAAGTAGTTTAGAAGTGTACAATGTTTGAAGAGCCAAAATCCCTATATTTGGGTACAATTTTAGTATTTAATGAGGTTCAATGTGACCCTTGGCCTTTTTCCTTCTAATGTTTGTCTTATTCCCTTTGTACTGATGAGAAATAAAGACAACATTTCCAATTTGAATTTTTTTTCTAGTGCTGGTGGGACATCTTTGTCATCCAAGTTTAACAGTTGATCGTCATGGAGTTTATAGATCCCCTCTTCATCCATTTTCCATAGATTTCCCTTGTTGCTCCTCTATCACTGCTACATCTATTTTTATTGCTTGTTCGTCGTATTTCGTTGTAGATTGCATCGCGAGGATGCTAAGAACGACCCTCCTCCGCTCTGTATTGGCACCTGACACCATTTAGCATACAATAGCTTAGAATCACTCCAGATAATCTATTAAAACTAATCATATGAACACAAATAACTGAGACATTAAGTAATTGAAATATCAAGTAAAATTCCCTACATTTGGTTCCTGGTTCATCTGCTCATGATTGAGGCACTGCGTTCCCTAGGGCTACCAACTAGGTACCGGATATTAATCTTGGAAACTTAAGGAAATAAGTTAGTAATTTATTAAAACTCATAACTATAAAGTTCTATAACTCAGAAATACATTTCCAATAGTATAAAGAACGCGTGAAACATACACCCGATTCAAACATTATGGTTGTTTTACAAAAAACAGTTTTTGGGGTTTCGAAGGAGTTGATGGCAACTCCTCTGATTTGCCTCGGAGTAGTTGATGGTACCTCCTTCGATGCTCATCAGAGGAGTTTATGGGAACTCCTTCAATTTGCATCAAAGGAGACTAAATGAACTCTTCTGATTAGCGTCGGAGGCCAATTCATGAACCTCATCAAATGAAAGCTAGAGGCTAAGTTATGAACTCCGTCGAATGATTGTGTTGGTGCACACTCATCTAATATCTCTGGGAAAGTGGTCGTTACAAATTCGAATCCTAGACTATGTCTCTGTATCATCATCATGCATGCATTGTGAACTCACTGAGCTTGAATTGCCGTACATTGAACTTGGTTTCATGTGATAGCACTTGGTTTGAAAGTGGTTTTAAATAAGTTGATGAGAGGGGGGGATTCATAATAATTAAAAAATATTAAAATGGGGTGCTCCTTCCACCAATCTACATCACCTCTCAAACTTGGGCATTATCATTAAAATATTTCAAAAAAAGGATTAAGAACAAGGGGGGGCATGATCCCTCCCCTCCTTTCACGTTTTCATGGCACACATAAATCACGACGAGTATAATGGGAAAGGGGTGGGATGCCACATCCTCTCCCCATCATACTCCAAATTCAAGATTTGGAGGTTCTTGGATTCCCCCCCTTTCTTCTCCATTTAAAAATATGACCAATCCCAAGCCTATTCATATGCCTCAAGAAATATGTGTGTGTGTGTGTGTGTGTGCTTGATTTTCTACTTAAATCACATGATAATCTACGCATTTGAAACTTAAACATATTACAACTATCATAGGAGTTAGTTTCGTTGTCTCCGAGTGTACTTGGGGCACTCGTTGTCAACTTTCCCAAGTGTACTCAGGGAACTTGTTTTCAACTCTCCTGAGTGCTATCGATGCGTGTGATGTAAGCTTCTCTAAGTAAGAAGAAGAAGAAGAATAAATTTTAACGTCCACGAGGCTAACAATAGCCTATGGGACAGAACGCCTCATACATTGATTTCTTCATTTCAGTAATTTTCTTGTTTAGCTTGATGATGATCTCTCTCACTTTCTCCACAGTCCCCTCTCTGAATAAATTATTCCAAGAGTTAGCTATTAAAATATTCACATAATTGTCCTTGTGTTTTTGAAAGCTTCACACTCTAAAATGAAATGTTTTTATGTTTCCACTTTTCCGGAGTTGTAGAACATACACACCCTTTCTTCCCAAGCTTCCTTTGGTCTTTTCCAATGTCTGGTTTCACAATGGAGTTGATCGGAATTAGTTCTTAATTGGGCAATAAGAATTTTGGCTCTCCCAGATATATTGGCCCTTGTGTACTCTTTTTGATGGTGGTTGTAAGTGGGGTTAAACTCTTCAATGTAATACTTTTTCTTTCTATCTAGCCCTTTATCCCAAGATCACTTGTGGAACCTATCAATAACAAAAGCCTTTATCTCGTTATTGTTTGTAGGGCACATGTTCAAGTGAATATCCCATTTACTAAGCCAATTAATATTTTTCCACATCCACATCTTCTTTCTTTTGCACAATATGTCATTGAAGACGACCTTAGGCCACCGACTGTCTTCCATTTGCTCAATTTTTTTTAGATATCTTATGAGATGCACCATAGCAATTTCTTCAATAGGAGCAGCCCCCATTTCACTCAACATGATATCATAAGGAACTGAAATTTTAATTTTAAACTTGTTTGTAATCAAGCGTTTTTTAATCTTCTCAATTTGCTTCCATTGTAAGTCAGATGTGTTGCTAGCCCACACTTCACAACCATAGAGAACCATCAGGATCACTAAAAGACCAAAACTAGTTTGCATAGTCTTCCAATCCCATAGCTCTGCCTCTCTACACCTATTTTGGAAAGCATAGAATGCTTTCCAACCTCCCAAAGTTCTTTTCTTTCTACAACCTTCCCAACTTAGGTTTTTCTTGAAGTCAATTCTGAGGTATTTTTTATCTGCCACTTCATCAAGAGTGTTGCCTTCAAAGTAGAACTTATGTTGATTATGTTTTTGTTTTCTTTTGCTAGAGAAAACTACCACTTTCGTCTTGCTAGTGTTGACTTTCATCCCCACTGTACTACAAAAGTGCTCAAGGGAAATTAAGTGTTCTTGCAACCCGAGAGTAGATTTATCAATTAGAATAAGGTCATCTGCATACAAGAGAAGCCTTATCACAAACTCACCCAAAAGAGCACCATCACCCTCCTGGAAGTTTAACCACTCTTCAAGTTTGTTTATATATAAACCAACAAGGGTAGGGGACAATGGGCACCCTTGCTTGACCCCTATATCACTCCTAAAAATTTCGGAGATACCAGATGATGTTCTGATTTTGACTTTAACCTCCTCATATAGCCTATGGATAGCTGATCTAAGGTGCATAGGAACCCCAAGTTCCTCCATTCTCTGCAAAAGCTTCTCTCTAGGGATCGTGTCAAAATCTTTTTTGAAATCGACAAAGCAACAAAATACTTCCTCTTTTTTCTCCCACACTTTTTCAATGATGTGCCTTAGAGTTATACCATGATCAATCGTTGAGTGTTTAGGTCTAAAACCTGCTTTCCCTTTAGCGCGCTTATCCCTTTCTTCCGCCCACCTATTGATTCTATTTTCTAGCATGCTTCTGAATAATTCTGCGAACAAGGGGTTTATCTTTATAGTCCTATAGTTGGAGGGATTGTTGACATCCCCACTCTTGAAAAGTGGTATTGCTAGACTCGTTGTCCAATCTCTAGGGAATCCTTGCTGAATGATGTTGTTGAAAATTTTCTTAATGTGAGGTGCAAGAGTTTTTGAACCCCATTTTAGATATTCTGCTTGAAATTCGACTAAATCTTTTGCTTTTCCAACCCCCAACTTTTTGATACCCACCTCAATTTCTTGCATGGTGAAGAGCTTAGTAGTAGTGTTGACCAAGTGAGGGGGGTCAACCTTAGGATCTTTCTCATAAATATTCTTTGCATACTCGAACCATTGATAAGTTGTGATATTATTTTTTGTTTGTTTCTTTCTCGTTTGAAGTTCCTTCCAAAATAACTTGGGGTTATTTTTCCCCAAGAAAATTAGTTTCTCCCTCCTTGATCAGATCATGAAATCATATTTTTTCTTTTTTACAATTTTCTTGTAGGTTTTTATGCTTATTTTTTTATCGCTTCACTCTTTCAAAGTTTTCTTTGTTGTTTTTCATTCCTCATCAAACCAAGCATTAACCGAGAAATAGTTTGTTTCAGATTTCCTATTTTTTTCTCTTTTTCATTTTGTAAGTGTGTTTTGAATTAACTTTGTTAGATCAAGACTATGGAGGACCTGGGACAAAATTTTCTCCTTGTTAAATAGCCTCTCTAGCGCTATCTTGAAGGTGTTACAGTTTTTTTGAGTCAAAATAATTCTCCCCTTTTAAGGAGGTTGTTGAATGCGCTGATTTTTTGTCCCACTTTGCTGTTGTTCAGCCCAAGTGAAGCTTAAATAGATCGATCTATGATCAGATTTCAACTCCCACAATTGTTCACCAATCACAACTTCTTCCATTTTCTCACACAAGCCATGCGAGCAAATTGCATAGTCTACTACACTTGCTCCATTGTAGGTATTGCATGTGAAATTACTCGATTTCACCCATCTAGCCAACCCATTACAAATGACTAAGTCAAATGCCCCACATAGAGTAAGCAGTTGTTCCCCAAAAAGGTTGCAACTTTTGTTGTCTTCTGAAACTCTTGTCCACTGATGATTCCTTTCTTATGTAAGCCAAATGGGATTGCAGTCTTCCTTGCAACGAAGAATACTAGCTTGTTCACTTGTTGTCCTAGCATTGAAATCCCCCACTATAAGGACTTCACTTAGTTGAGAATACGCTGCAATATCATTTTTTAAGGCTACAAAGGGGTCTTTATGGTCAAGCCCCCTTCTTTTGTAAGTTTTTGAAACTTGTGGGGAAAAATAGCATGCTGCAATTCTGATGGTGTTACCATTTTCTGATATTTTAAACCAAATGAATTGTTTATTTGAGTCTTCTCTTTCTAATTGAATGAGACAACCTTTTTTTTTCCTCACTAAGACCATGATACCCCTGTGTCCTTTACCATTCTCAGCTGCCCTGTTCCACACTGTCATCTTCACATACCCTTCAAACAAAGGTGTCTTGCACCCTTCATGCTCATGTGTTTCCAATAGACAAATTATGTCTCTATCTTCCGTGATAGGTCCTAACCCAGGTCCCTGCCTCCAAGGATAACCTCTGCAGTTCCAACAAAATAATCTTAAGGAAACCTGGGTGTAATCTTATTGCTATTTCTTTGGCCTACAAGACTCAAAGTTGAGTCTTCACCCCTATCTGTCCATACTGGCCTTGTTGCATAGTTTCCTGCTAATGAATTTGTTGTCACTTCTTGGCTACCGCCTTGCTATCCTATTCTTGAAGGAGGACCGAAAAAAGGAAATCACAACTTTTCCTTTGAACATCCATGCCCTTGTTCCTTCATCCCTTGTTGTCCTAACCTTTGACATCTCTTCCCTTCTTTCCTCTTGTTGTCTAATAGTTAAATCTTCATCTAGAAAAAAGCGAGAGCCCCTCGAGAGTTTCTTCTTGCCTAGGATAACTTACTTGTCACGTATGCTTGGCATGATGAATTTTGTGGGCCTGGCTATCTCGTCCTTGGGTTTACCCACCCTCCATGATTGACAAATTCGACCTTGCCAAAGCAACTTGTCCTTCAAAAATTCACTTGCAAGATCAAGAGTACATTCCTTTTTTCCATACTCTCTCATGCCTTTGATAATTATGTTTGCTTCTCTTACTTGTCTTTCTTTGATTTCTATATCTTGCATGCCATCCCCCTCCCTATTTGTTTCTTTTTCCATATTAGCATAATTACTAAGAATTTGTATCCAAGTTTTGGAATGTTTTGTAAGATCTCTTTTCTCTTCATCCCTTGCTTTCGTTCCCTGGGTGTCTGATTGTTCAATTGTTTTCCCTTCATCTTTGGATGTTTTAGAGTTCATCTTCACTCTAATTTCCACCGCAGAAACTTCCCTGATTTGCCCGACATATTTCATGCCTTGCCATTCAGCCTTTGCTTCCAGAAGGGCTTATTGCAACAATGTCACTTGAACTTTTAAAACTTTATTGTTTTCTGCTAATCCCCGATTTTCTATTGTCAATAGATGGATTTTAAGGTCTCTCTCATGCTCTTTGACTTCCAAAATCTCCAATCTCCTCTTTGAATTTAGTAACTCTTTCACATACAGGTCAGGTGACCAGGTGAGAGGTGTGGATGTGGGACTGTACAATGCATACTCACTGCTGTCTTTAGTCCTTTTGTTGCTACCCCCTTGCAAAAGAGGCTTGTTTGACCGTTTATTACGAAGGGCCAATTTTTTTCTTGTCTGCTCCCATTTTAAACGAGCAACTCTACATTTTAGAATACCCCGAAATTGTTTGGCATTGACCCAAACCCACTTCCCTCTTTTGCTTGAAGAGGCGATTTTCACTTTTCCTAAATGATTTGTTTCCCCAGATACAGGCACCTCTTGCCCATTTTTTATGTCTGTTGATTGTATTGTCATTGTTATAGGGGACAAGAAGAAACACAAAAATAAGGTTAAGGAACAGGACAATACATGTCTGTCTATTGGGGACAAAGGGTTGGAAAATTGTTCCATTGTGCCCTTACTGTTCCCCCACTTGCTACTTCTATTCCCGTTGTTGCCCATGTTCTCTCAGATAACCCTGTTCTCTAACCGCAGTCCCTGCCAGTGCACCTTCCTTGTTGTTCTCGAAATTAAAGATCCCACGGTCTCAGGCATCAATGGTCCCTTCTCACTGATTTTGAATGTTCCATGCTTCTGTGGTCCCTCCTCTCCTTAATATCAATATCAAAGTCAAACGGTGGTTCTCGATTGTATGCTCTGATTTATTGTCCCCAACTGTTCCCTGTTACTGTTACTGTATGCTTCGAGTTTACTTGTTACTGTTACCGTTACTGTATTCTTCGAGATCTTTGTAAGAAATATATCGATGCCAGTTGGATAAGTATTCAAAGTCCAGATACTTCCATGTGGCAGACATGTATAGATTGACGAGGAACTAGTAGGAAGGACCGGTTCCACGTTTTAAGTAAGTTAGTTTGGTTGTTGAACATATTGTTGTAGGTACATAAAATTATTTAAGTGTTTTTTTTGGAGGTGGGGGCGCACTTATTTTAAAACAAGGAAGAAACATGAAGGGGGGCATGTGGTCCATGGTCCCTCCCCTGCACGTATTCTTTAAAACCTTACGTAATAATCCCCATTCATTAAAATCTTATATAATAATCTCCATACATTTGTGCATCATTTTTTAATTAATTTATTTCAATTCATATGAATTTGAAATTAAATGTTTTCTTTTTTAAATTGAAATAAATCTAAATTAAAGTATAATTTTGGTTAAAAAGTTTTACATTAAAATAAATGATGTTAAAAAAATGAGACTTTTGTGTATGGACGGTGCTAACCAGTTACCTGACTGAAGGAGATGTTGACGCTACCTGGCTTGACCTTTAAAAACTCATAACTTACTCATACAATGTTGGATCAGGGTACCACTTTTAATGATGCAGAGAACACAAAGAGATTCTTAATTTGTCAAGGCAACTCGATATTCCATTCAAGTATTCTATCAACGTCACGACTGTCGAGGCTGACTAGGTTAGAAATCCTTGGTGATCGTTTTGTAACTTTCGAGCCTTAGAATTTGATTCGGTTAGTTGCATTGGAATCGTAATGGTGGGAATCATAAAATTAAAGTGTTTCTAGGATGAAAAATTGACTTTCAAGGATGCCTAAAAATGTGCTCAAAGACATTTTTTAATGAAAGTTCAGGTCTCGTTTCTGCTGCTGCTTCACCCAAATTAGATTTCGTCAGTTGCTATGTCATATGTGATGTACATTCCCCTTATTCACCCATTGATACTAAGTTTATGCATCAATAATACAAATTTATAAATCCACCAAAACAACCAATTGACGTCCATTGTGCTTAGTACTGTTTAGGAGTTGAAAGGACCAAATTTCTTCTGAAGTGAATTTCATAACTAGCACAAGACCAATAGGTGTTGTGGTTAGTGTTAGCGCTAGAAGATGACCTTTGATTGCTAGGAGGTCATGCCTAACACATCTTAGTTATTGCAATGGTTTTGGCTGGTTTTGAATTTCATGGATAGGAATGACATAGTCAAGAAAAGTACTAAGTGGAAGATTGAAATAAATACAAGATCAATGATTAAGGCCATTGGGCATGTGTTAGCGATTATTTTTGTCATTAGGCGCAGATGCACCCAGGTCTGCAAGATGATCGGGAAACACCCAAGCGTAGCAGCGGAAGGACCCAACTTTCCGGTTACGAGTCAAGTGAGCAGGCAAGGTTTGATATCAACAGCCGAGACCCATCCGCGAAGCTGATCAACGGTCATCGGGATCTCGGGGCTACCAAGTTACCCGACATATAACACCAAAGGAAGCCCTTATATTTCAAGGCTGGATCTGGGTCATCCGATCCATTTACGCGTGGCGCAAGATTTGACCGCGTCGACGTTTCAGCGGTCAGGAGTTCATAGGGTGAGAGTTTCGTGTTGTTCGAAACCCCAAACCCCAAAATGCCGATAGCGCCCAGGACAAGGCCCGTGGTTTTGGCACCTGGTCATCAAGAAGGAGGTCTGGAAGAGGGGTGTTTTCGTTTTCATTTGGTCGAAGGTTCCGAACTAAGTCTCAGAAGGGGGGCACTGTGCTCTTCAGACTCTAGTTCGACGTGATCTGGATCCCGATACCTGCTCGAAATGGATAAAGAAGAGAGAGGGTGGGTGAAACCTCGCATCACTCATTTATTGCAGAGTATGGAGGTACCGACTGAAAGTCTACCCGAGAGGGTCCCCTGTACCGGTTCTCTTCAGGAAGGCCACACCAAGTCTTCAACTCGCCAGAGGAACCTGCACATGCCAATTCAGCATTCAAAGGGCCCAGCTACCCCCTGGCGTGAGCCATGCTGAACTAAAGAGGCGTATGACAGTGGAACAAAGGAAAGATTTGATTGAGGAGATGACACCCATTGAAAGTTCTGAGATGCCTCTACTGGGTGAAGGGAAGGGAAGAGTATATGTAGGCATTTTTGACATTTTGTAAGGATCGATGGTAGAGAAGAGCTCCCTACTGTAAAGTTTTAACAAATATTCTAGTTTTCTGGGTATGCATTTGTATTTGAGATTTCTTGTTTTATAACAAATAGTTTTCCTATCCCATCTATGTTTTCCTGTCATACCAGAGAATTCGTGATTGACTGATTCTCGCGAATCATTGCAGTTATGTTATGATGAAAGGTTCATTGTTGCACGATTGCATTCTCTGGTTTTGCGTTTGAATGTAAGATGATATTGCTTTCGAACGTCTTCTTCTACAGTCTGTTAGTAACTTGATGTTAGTGCCAGACCTCTGCTTTTCCCTTATATAAGTCTTCCACCTTTTTCACCATATAATACAACTCACTGTTTGAAGTTTATATAAGACCTCATTCACCCATGCATGCCTAGCCTAGTTTCGAAGTTGGAACGATATCGTTTTGAGTTGGCTTCCATTCGGTCACCCCATCTATAAACCACTGTGACATAAAACTGATGGGCGTCAGGCTCTGCTCCCGCTAGCTAGGAGTGACTTCCGTCGCCAACATTTCTGGCGCCGTTGTCGGGGATGAAGTTGAATATTTTCCCCGGGATTGACGACAACGATTAACTGATTCTGAAGGTGCATCAGATATCATAATTATCAAGATTTTTGTTGTGCACCTGGCGACTCCATTGTGACGGCTCCGATGGGGAGAGCCCTGCTCTATTAATTGTGGCTTTCAGAGGCAGACACACGCGGTCTCATCCACAGCTGCCCCTAGCTACACCTCAAACTGATCCAGAGGTGGTTCTCAGAAAGGGAAAGGCTCCTGAAGAAGAAGCTTCCACCGCCGAAATAGGTAATCTGCCATCTCCTTCTGTAAGAACTCCATTTTCTCCTCCTCAGTTTCTTAATAGACCTCCTTCAGAAGTTTCCCGTTTCCTGAATTTTGGGAGTGTTCCTGCTGAGTTTTCCCCTCCTGGTCTAGGATTGGAGGGAGAAATCCTTGTCGCTCCCCTCTCCTCTGAAGTTGTACCTTGGCGTAGACCCAGGACCACAGAAGATTTCCCCACTCCTGTACAAGGAGGAGCACCTACTGACTTGAGCTCGTTAGCTTTCTCCTTGAATCCTCTCTTGTTTCCCACTCCCATTAAGAACTCATCCCTAGTATCCATGTTCCGAGTTCCTTCTCCTCCGAGTCCCCCTTTACATAATATCCATATGGCTGGAGCAAATCCCCCTATGACCGCAATGGAGGCCATCATAGCCGCTAGGTATGCTCCTCTTGTATTACCAAAGCTTCTCAATGCCCTCCCACCAGAAGGATACCTAAAGCAGCTGCCCAAGTTTACATGCGAGGGGGACATAGCTATTGAAGAGCACCTAGCAGCCTTTTATATTTTTGCGGATGATAATGTTATCATGCACGCAGACGTATGGATGAGAATTTTTGTCCATAGTCTCCAAGGAGAGGCTAGAAAAGGGTTCAAGGCCCTGCCTCCTGGATCTATTGATGGGATAGAAGCTTTAGATAGTACCTTTCTGAGACAGTGGGGAGATAAAAAAGATTTCATGTATTACATGACAGAGTTTGGGTCATTGAAGAGAAAGGAAGGAGAGTTTGTCCCCGACTTCTCCAAGAGATTTAATAAAATGTACAACAGAATCCCTGCTGAGATAAAACCCTCCGAAGCCTCTGCAAAGATCACTTATTCCAGCGCTTTTGATCCTGATTTTTGCCTACTGCTAAGGGAGAGAAGAGCTGCTACGCTGGCCCACATGCAGGATGCGGCCGTGGAGGTAGAATTTAACATATTGGTTGTCAATCGACTCAGGAACACATGTGATAGAAATACACCCAAGAACAGGTACGAAACTTCCTCATCCAGTTCCTCTCCCCTGCCCCATCAGACAAATGAGACAGCTAGAGCACTAAAATTGCTTATTGCCAAGATGGAGAGGTGGGAATTAGAGGGGAAGCCCATGTACATAAATCCCCAAAACACTGATAATAGAGGTTTCAGACGACCTGCTAACAATATGCCTCAGGTTTTCCCGAGGGAACAAAGGGGAAAAGATAGAGATGATCAAAGGGTTCAAACCCCCCTCCAAAACAACCTAGTTGATCATGAGGAAAGAGAGGAGATAGACGAGTTTGGCCCTGAGATTCACTGTATTGAGGAAACTCCCCTTTTTCCCCATTTGACGCAGTCCGCATATGAAAAATCACTTATGAGTGCTCAAATCCATGAGTTGGGGAAAGAACAAAGGGCTGGTCACACTTCTAACAGATATAATCTCAGATCGAGAAAGAAAGAAGGAGACTTTGACAGCCCAGACCAGCCTCTCATAGCAAAAAAACCTACTAGATCTGTAGCAGCTGCTACTAAAGATAAAAGAGCTCAGAGCGCTTTGCCAGCAGTCAAAGAACCCGTCACCGAGGTAAGGGAAGCTCCTAAGCCCATTCCATCCTTTAATTTTGAACATGAAATTCAAAATATCAAGATCCCCATCCCCCTCTCAGAGCTAGTTAAAAACGAAGATTTTAAAAGATCCCTCTCCAAGCTGCTACAATCTGAGTACCCTCAGCCCCCCTCTGACTCGGTAAACCTTCAAGATGAGAAGACAGCGGTCATCTTAGGCCCTATGGTAGAAGACATAGATGACTCATCCCCCCCTTCTACACATCCCTGAACATACATGATAAAGTGTTGCATAACTGTCTCATGGATTCAGGGGCTTCCCATAACCTTATGCCAAAAATAGTCATGGAAGAATTGGGACTGGAGGTGACAAGAACTTATCATGATTTAT
>ML831331.1:34162-54659 GCA_009831015.1 Picea engelmannii
GGGCTTCCCATAACCTTATGCCAAAAATAGTCATGGAAGAATTGGGACTGGAGGTGACAAGAACTTATCATGATTTATATTCTTTCGATTCAAGGAGAGTGCAATGTCTAGGAGTCATCAAAGACCTGGTGGTTTCCCTGTTTCAGCTGCCCATGAAAAGTGTGGTCATGGATATTGTGGTAGCCGACGTTCCCCCCAAATTTGGTATGCTATTGTCTAGATCGTGGATTTAAAAACTTGGAGGGACACTACAGATGGATCTCACATACGCCACCATTCCAGTCTTTGGAGGGGAACAAAGGAGATTATATAGAGAAGCCCAGCTAGCCTATATTGTCAGTGATGAAGCAGACCCTACCAATCACCCCATCTTTGCACTTGACACCGACTTGGGGTCTAGTTTGTTGCAGCTTACCGATGCCCCTGAAAGCTCTTTACTAATCAGAAAACATCCCAGCCCTGATCATCTGATTTCCCCTCAAAGATCCCCTGTGTGGAAGATGTTTTTTGACAGAGCTTCTTCTAGCGAAGGCACTGGCGCTGGAATGGTTTTCATATCACCTTGTCAAGAAGTCGTGTCCCTTTCTTACAAGCTGGAATTCGAAGCCACCAACAACGTGGCAGAGTATGAAGCTCTTGTTCTGGGTATGAGGGCCGCAAAGGAAATGGGAATTAAAGAGATAGAAATATTCGGAGATGCTGAGTTGATTATTCAGCAGGTAAGGAATGCTTATCGTGCCCATAATCCCCGTCTCAGGAATTATCGGAATGAAGTATGGGACCTTATTGATAATTTCTTCTTGGATTTTAACATTTCTTTCATTCCGAGGGGAGAAAATACTTTGGCCGGTTCTTTAGCTGTCTCAACTAGTTTGCTCAAATTTCCTCTGCCGCCTATGGAAAAAAATGATGTTGATATAAGATATAGGCCCTCGGTGCCGGACAATGTCAAGCTTTGGAAGGTGTTCGAGGATGATTCGGAACTCGAAAGGTTTCTCCAATCAGTTGACGATTTTTTTGCGCTGCATATTGATCAGGATCCCGACCTGGAAGGTGACCCACGTCCTGAGGAGTTTGTAAATAAAATCGCTAATAATCAGATCATTCAGCTGCCCAGCAATCACATTCCGAGAGGACTTGTCCCTTTAGAAAGATTATTCGATGGGAATGATGTGCCAGTAAAGGGCAAGGTCTCAAATGAAGATGTTGATACAACCGAGTGCAACATTGGTTCACAGGAGGAGCCTAGATTCATCAAACTGTCAAGCAGTTTGACCAGAGAACAGAGGGTCGAATCTACGCAGTTGTTGCGAGAGTTCGTCGATGTGTTTGCATGGACATACGAAGACCTCAAGACGTATGACACATCTGTCATCGAGCACAAGATCCTGTTGAAGGAAGAGGCTAGGCCATTCAGGCAGAAGCTAAGACAGATAAATCCCATGTTGCTTTCCGTCATGGAGAAGGAAGTTAAAAAGTTGTTGGATGCATGAATCATTGTCCCCTTGAGATATTCCGAGTGGGTGGCCAACTTGGTCCCAGTAAGGAAGAAAAGCGGAGAAATCAGGCTTTGTGTCGATTTCAGGAACCTGAATAGAAGCTCAAAGAAAGACAATTACCCCCTACCTAAGATGGAACATATATTGCAGAGGTTAACTGGTGCATCCAGGATATCCATGATCGATGGGTTTTTCGGCTATAATCAGATATCGGTCATGCCTGAGGATAGGGAGAAGACAGCCTTCACCACTCCTTGGGGCACATTCGTGTATGCCAAAATACCATTCGGGCTAATGAATGCAGGAGAAACATTTCAGCGAGCCATGGATATACCCTTCATCGGAGAAAAAGACCAGTTTGTAGTGATCTACTAGAACACATCACGGTCTTCTCCAGGTCTGATAAGGAGCACCGCTACCACTTAAGGAGAGTTTTCTCGAAATGCCGGAGGTTTGGTCTTTCCCTGAATCCCAAGAAGTCCATGTTTGCTATGCAGGAAGGGAAGTTATTGGGACATATAGTATCGGTAGAGGGAGTGAGAATTGATCCCAGCAGGGTGGAGGCAATTCAAGCCTTGTCACTTCTCAAGTCTAAAAAAGAGGTCTAGGCATTTCTAGGAAAGATTAACTTCCTGAGGAGATTCATCTCAAATTTTGTTGAATTGGTAAAACACATCACAACAATGCTCAGAAAGGGAAGTGAGGTGAGATGGACCGCTGAGCCTTGGGCATCTTTTGACCGGATAAAAAAGGCATTGACTGAGGTGCCTGTGCTAATCAGTCCTGATTATTCCAAGGATTTCCTAATTTTTTCGTTTGCTTCCTGGGATACAGTGGCGGCGGTCTTACTGCAGAAAAATGAGGAAGGGCGTGAGCAGCCCATCGCCTTCTTCAGCAGGGCGTTAAGAGACGCAGAGAGCAGGTATGAAATCATGGAGAAGCAGGCCTATGCCTTAGTGAAAACTCTTAAAGCGTTCAGAGTCTATGTTTTGCATTCAAAAGTGACAACATACGTCCCTTCAGCTTCCGTGAAGGACATCCTTGTGCAACCCGATGTAGATGGGAAAAGAGGCCGATGGATCATAAAAATTATGGAATTTGACTTAGAAATAAAACCCACCAAGTTTGTTAAGGGGCAAGGTTTAGCCAAGCTACTGGCTAAATCCAACTGCGAAGCCTTGGGAGTTAGTTTCATCAATACTCGCCTAGGATCTTAGCAAGCTGAATCGTCCAGCCAATGCTCTCAAGATGGCTTATCGCTGGCAGAATGTGCCTGGTATTGTGACATTCTATATTTTATGCAGGATTTGAAGCCCCCCGATGGAATGGGAAAAAGTAAAGCGAGGGCTCTTAAGCTCAAGGTGGTTAGGTATTGCCTCATTGACCAAACCTTGTACTGGAAAGACCCTCTAGGGGTATTTCTGAGATGCCTAGACCCGCAGGAGGCCCAGAAGGTTAGGTTTGATTTTCATAGCGGCCTTTGCGGAGGTCATCATTTCTGGAAGACCATAGCCCACAAGATACTCCGGGCTGGGTATTACTGGCCCACTTTATTCCCCGATGTTTGCAGGGAGATCAGAGCTTGCACCAAATGTCAAAAGTTCTCAGGAAAGCAATAGCTCAAATCGCTGCCATTAAAGCCTATAATATCTCCAGCCCCTTTTCAGCAGTGGGGGTTGGACTTCATTGGAGAAATTCATCCTCCCTCAAGTGGTCAACACAGATGGATTCTGACATCAATAGATTATTTCACCAAATGGATAGAAGCTGTCCCCACTAGAATCACATCACACAAAGTAGTTATCAGCTTCCTGGAGGATATCATAGCCAGATTTGGCTGTCCCAGCAGGATCGTCACCGATAACGCTGCTTCTTTCAAGTCTGAACCTCTAATTAAGTTCTGGGAACAGTTTCAGATCTCACTAGTTCACTCTACCCCCTACTATCCCCAAGGCAACGGTTTAGCAGAGTCCTCCAACAAAATCCTGATAAAGATCATTAAAAGAATATTGGAGGACAACAAAAGAACCTGGGATGCAAAGTTGAAATTTTCTCTGTGGGCCGATCGTGTCACAACGAAGAAGTCTCTGGGAACTTCGTCGTTTCAACTAGTCTATGGAGCAGAAGCGGTTTTCCCTACTCAGCTCGCCTTACCTGTGGCGAAGTTCTTTCAAGACTACGAGGGAGAACCATATCATATGATCAGGAGAATTCATCAGATAGTGGAAGTACATCAGATCAGAGAACAAGTGAGGGACGCGGCTTACAGTCATCAACAGAAGATCAAACAGGCTTTTGACAGGAAGGTCAGGAAAAAGGAGTTCGAGAACGGGGATTTGGTATTTAAATGGGACGCACCCAGACAGGATAAAGGCAACCACAGCAAGTTCGACGCCCTCTGGATCGGCCCCTTTAAAATCTCTGAGATTTTCTCTAACAACACATATGGATTGCAGGATCTGGAGGGTGAAGAGGTTTTCAACAGCCCATTGAATGGGCATTTTTTGAAAAAATGTTTTATTTGAGCCTTAGACGGCTCCTCTGTTTGTAAATATTGTCCTGTTTTCTTGTTTTATTTTCTTTTTGCATGTTTTCCGGCTTAATAAGTGACTCTATAGCCCAATAGCAAGGCACTAAAGAAGGAGTTCTTAGAGCATCGCAGGGACGACTCTATCCCCCATGGAGCCTAATGTTAGCGATTATTTTTGTCATTAGGCGCAGATGCACCCAAGTCTGCAGGATGATCGAGAAACACCCAAGCGTAGCAGCGGAAGGACCCAACTTTCCGGTTACGATTCAAGTGAGCGGGCAAGGTTTGATATCAATAGCCAAGACCCATCCGCGAAGCTGATCAACGGTCATCGGGATCTCGGGGCTACCAAGTTACCCGACATATAACACCAAAGGAAGCCCTTATATTTCAAGGTTGAATCTAGGTCGTCCAATCCAGTGACGCGTGGCGCAAGATCTGACCGCGTCGGCGTTTCTGCGGTCGGGAGTTCATGGGGTGAGAGTTTCGTGTTGTTCGAAACCCTGAACCCCGAAATGCCGATAGCGCCCAGGACAGGGCCCGTGGTTTTGGTGCCTGGTCATCAAGAAGGAGGTCTGGAAGAGGGGCGTTTTCATTTTCATTTGGTCGAAGGTTCCAAACTAAGTCTCAGAAGGGGGGCACTATGCTCTTCAGACTCCAGTTCGATGTGATCTGGATCCCGATACCTGCTCGGAATGGATAAAGAAGAGAGAGGGTGGGTGAAACCTCGCATCACTCATTTATTGCAAAGTATGGAGGTCCCCGCTGAAAGTCTACCCGGGAGGGTCCCCTGTACCGGTTCTCTTCAGGAAGGCCACATCGAGTCTTCAACTTGCCAGAGGAACCTGCACACGCCAATTCAGCATTCAAAGGACCCAACTACCCCCTGGCGTGAGCCATGCTGAACTAAAGAGGCGTATGATAGTGGATTAAAGGACAGATTTGATTGAGGAGACGACACCCATTGAAAGTTCTGAGACGCCTCTACTGGGCGAAGGGAAGGGAAGAGTATATGTAGGCATTTTTGCCATTTTGTAAGGATCGATGGTAGAGCAGAGCTCCCTACTGTAAAGTTTTAGCAGATATTCTAGTTTTCTAGGTATGCATTGTATTTGAGATTTCTTGTTTTATAACAAACAGTTTTCCTATCCCGTCTATGTTTTCCTTTCATACCAAAGAATTCGTGATTGACTGATTCTCGCGAATCATTGTAGTTATGTTATGATGAAAGGTTCATTGTTGCACGATTGCATTCTATGGTTTTGCGTTTGAATGTAAGATGATATTGCTTTAGAACGTCTTCTTCTACAGTCTGTTAGTAACTCGATGTTAGTGCCAGACCTCTGCTTTTCCCTTATATAAGTCTTCCGCCTTTTCACCATATAATACAACTCACTGTCTGAAGTTTATATAAGACCTCATTCACCCATGCATGCCTAGCCTAGTTTCGAAGTTGGAACGATATCGTTTTGAGTTGGCTTCCATTTGATCACCCCATCTATAAACCACTGTGGCATAAAACTGATGGGCGTCGGGCTCTGCTCCTGCTAGCAATCCAGGAGTGACTTCCGTCGCCAACAGCATGGAGTCTCCTGAAATATTCCATTGATAAAAGGTAATCAAATCAGTTATTAGACATGCATATTTAAAACATAAGTAGGTAGAAGAATAAGGAGAACGACTATGGAAAACACATGCTTCACTATCATCTTAGACCTGCATAATCCATAATATGAATGTCCATAAATATAAATTCTTTCTAAGAATGGATGTTAGATATCTAAATGAACTTTAAATAAACAGAGTAAGTACATCAACGCATTAATGTACAGGAAATCTGTAGAGCATCAGTTCTTTTCCAAATAGAAGAAACACATTAGAAGATAGGACTAATAAACCATATTTTCATATAGCTATGATGTTGAAATATATCAAGAAAAAATCCCTCAGTTTTAAAAATAAAGCATGCTCGGATCTTCTGCACTAAAGTCCCTCTCTCGGGCCTCTCTTGCCCCTCTTTCCTTATTACATTTAAAATCCATGTCTTTATAGAAAATTACCATCCCCAATTATTAATAATTATTAGGAATATAGTTAATTATGAAATAAATAAAACTTTGATTATGTCATAGAATCTGGAAATGATAAGATCCAATTCAGATTATTGAGTGTTCTATTGGATCTTCTTTCTGGAAAGGTGGATTCGAATATGCAATTGACAACTTGAAATCTGGAAATAATATGAATATTGATAGGCTATTGATTATGTACGTGAAGATTTGGATCTGAAGTTAGTATACTCTGCCACTTGTTGTGTTTATGCCTGGAAATTTGGAGATAACCATTTACTTGCTAATTATTCTTCTTGAAATATGGAGCTTCTTGATCCTCTGTCTTAAAAATATGGATCCGAATATACAATTGTCAACTTGACATCTGGAAATGCTCGATCTGACCCTTTAACTATTGATCTTTATCCTTGAAATTTGGAGGTTGACTTTCAAATCTGGACTTGTGCTATCCTCTGCCTCAAAATTTGGATCTCTGTTGCCAAGTGTTCTGACCCCTTGAATGTTAATCTAATGACTAAAAGTCTGGGATTAATGTGGAGATAAGATCGATCATGAAAGATGACACTTCCATATGATGTTTGTTCTTGAAAGCTAAAGACATCTCCAAATCTTAACCAGGTTTTCAATTCATAGAGATGCTTGTGTCGAGCTATATTTCCAAAATTTCTCACAAAATTAAACCTCTTTGTGACAATATTTTCGAACCAACAAAGGAGACTCCAACATTGTATGTCATTGTAGATTTTAACCTTGTACAATATTTTACTGCAAATAGATTTTCAATAAAAGAAAAGAAAAGATACAATGGAAAATACACACATTACACATATATTTTTCCCCTGGAAACCCAAACCGAGAAAACCAACATATTCTATATTCATTCATAGTGATATATTGTTTACAATACAATATACATATAGGAGCCAACGACATCCAAAACCCTAACCCAATGACCTGGATTAGTCAACAACCCTAATTCCTTAACAAAAAATAGAAAGCCATCGGAAAAAACCATGTGCCAAAAAATTGTCAAACAATGGACACGAAAATAAAGGCGACATGAAAAACAATGAAGAAATGCAACATGTTTCCTGAGGCGAAAAAAATTTCTCAGGGGCGTTGCGCGTCGTGCAAAGAATATGAGACATACACAACATTCTCCCACTTGTTTTCTTTGCATATAGGGGGTTACAGGGTTACATAGTCAACAATCCAGGGCAACAATGTCCATGGATCCTCTAAACCAAGAGAACTTCTCAGTGATCACAGATTTTGTTAGTGAATCTGCAACATTCTTGAAAGTGCCCACCTTCATGAATAACACTTTCTTTTCTTCAACCATGTCTCTCACAAAGTGATATTGAATATCAATATGCTTTGTCTTTGAATGATAAGTTGGGTTCTTCGCCAGAAAAATTGTACTCTAACGATCACAATATATCCTTACAACTTATTGTACCAACCCAATCCCTGAACATAATCTTTGTAACCATATTGATTCCTTACTTTCATGTGTGGCTGCCATGTATTCAGCTTTTGTATTTGAAAGTGACACTACAACCTGTCTTTTGCTCATCTAAATGATTGCTTCTCCAAATAGGTTAAACACATACCCACTTGTAGATCTCCTGTGAACCATATCTCCAGCCCAGTCTAAATTCACAAAGCCATGTATGTCCAACACTCTATCCAATCATGGTCTTCCTTGGTAGCACAATCCATAGCTAGCAGTGCCACACAAATACCTGAAAACCCTTTTTATTGTTGTCCAATGCTTCTTCCTTGGTTTTGACATATACCTGCTCAAAACTCCCACTGCATGTGCAATGTACGGTCTAGTACATACCATTGCATACATCAAACTGTGAACTGCACTCACATATGGAACACAATACATGTCCTCCTCCTCTTCATGTGTCTTGGGACACTTATCCACAGATAACTTTACACCAACATAAATAGGGACCTTGATCGATTTACATTCCTGCATATTAAACCTTTGCAATATTGTCTCAAGATATTTTCTCTGATTTAACCATAGTTTCCTCTTTGTTCGATCTCTTTTAATTTCCATTGAACCCAAAATGAAATTTGAAGCACCGAGATCCTTCATGTCAAATTTAGAGGAAAACTGAGTTTTCACATCCTAGATAATCTCCTTGTTGTTTCCTATCAGCAACATGTCATCCACATACAAGACCAAATAAATCAAATGATCACCAATTAATTTAAAATACACATAGTGATCATCTTTGCTTCTTATGAAGCCAAGTCCCAACATATAAATATCAAATTTTTGATACCACATCCTTGGAGATTATTTTAAACCATACATGGAATTTTTCAGCTTGCATACCATCTCTTTCTTTCCCTTCACAACAAAGCCTTTTGTCTGCTCCATATAGATTTATTCTTACAGATCCCCATGTAGGAATGTTGTCTTCACATCCATCTGTTCTACTTCAAAATCAAATGAAACAACAACATATAACATAAATATTATAGAAGTTAATTTGGCAACATGAGAAAAAATCTCACCAAAATCAATTCCCTCAACCTGGGAATAACCCTTTGCTACTAACCAAGCTTTATATTTCTCCACTTTGCCTTCTGCATTCAGATTCTTTTTCAATACCCATTTGTTGCCAATGGGATTTTTTCAAGTCGACAACTCCACTAGATCCCAATACTCATTTTTATCCAAGGCTACCATTTCTTCATCCATGGAAATTTTCTAGAGTTTTCCATCCTCTGAATCAACTACCTCTGTGACAGTTCTAGGATCATCATCAGTAATAGACAAAGCAAAATTTGAACGGAAATATGATGGAGTATACCTTTCTGGTAGCCTTCTTTCTCGAACTGATATCCTCAATACTAGAGTATGAGGATTTTCTTCTTCTGATTCCTGTTCTTTTGTAGAGTCTGATTCATCATCCTTTAAATGAAACTCTATTTTCTATGGTTCTTCCTTACTTGGTAGGACTTCCTATTTAATGACATCCTTCATTTCTCTAAATACCACATCTCGGCTATACACAACCTTCTTAGTTTCTAGGTTCCAAAGCTTATAAACTTTGAGACCATATTTATACCCAATAAAGATACATTTTTCAACCTTCTTATCTAGATTACTCCTATTTTCCTTTGGAACATGAACATAGGCCTCACAACCAATTACCTTGAGATGTGTGAGAGAAGGTTTCTTACCATTCCATACCTCCTGTAGAGTCTTGTCATCTAGTGTTGATGAGGGTGATCTATTGACCAGGTAACATGCAGTACCCACTGCCTCTGCCAAGAATTCTTTCCCTAACCCGACACCACTGAGCATGGACCTTGTTTTTTCCATCATCTTCATGGTCATCCTTTCTATAACTCCATTATGTTGAGGTGTATATGGAGTAGTATTATTCCTTGCTATACTGCACTTCTTACATAATTCTTAAAATTCATTCCCATAGAACTCTCTGCCATTATCTGTCCTCCACAGCTTAATTATTTTCTCTGTTTGATTCTCAACAAGAGCCTTAAAGTCTTTAAACCTATCAAAGAATTCAGATTTATTCCTGAGGAAATATATCCAAGTATTCCTCGAGAAGTCATATATAAATGAGACATAGTACATAGATTTTCCCAATGATGGAACCGACACAGGTCCAAACACATCACTGTGAACTAGATGTAAAATTCCTTTTGCCCTCGTTGCACCAGAGGGGAATCTTACCTGATTCTGCTTCCTATATACACAATGTTCACATAAATCAAAATACATGGAGAAGTTAGACATACATTCAACCATACCTTTACCGTGTAGTAGTCGAAGACCCTTCTCTCTGATATGCCTTAGTATTTGATGCCATAGCATAACCTTTTCTCCAGAGACTGTAGGATTTATTTCTTCTTCAAATCCAATATCAGGAACAATGGAACTATTACAC
Source organism: Picea engelmannii (assembly GCA_009831015.1). Lineage (NCBI taxonomy): Eukaryota > Viridiplantae > Streptophyta > Pinopsida > Pinales > Pinaceae > Picea > Picea engelmannii. Next base: position 44,205 of record ML831331.1, read on the forward strand.
CCATCACTAATAATGATTCCTTGTAGCTTATATAGAGTTCCAAACCAAACTCCCTTCAGCAACACCATTGTTCCTCGGACCATCCTACAGGTTTCCTTTTCAAATATTGTTTTTACCCCTACATCATCCATTTTTCTTACATAAATCATTTTTTTGGCAAAACCTAGGATGTGTAGAACACCAGGTAGTGTTCTAATCCTTCCATCTATGAGCCTCAACTTAACTTTTCCCTGTCCTATGATTCTGGTTGTCGAGTCATCACTCAAGAAAACATTACCTCCATCATACATTTCATATTCATTGAACCACTCCCTATGGGGAGTCATATGAAATGATGCACCTGAGTCAACCAACCATGCCTCATGATCTGCATGTGTGCTTGAAGAATCCAAGTACACATCCCCTCCTCCTTCCTTGGAGGTATTTTATTCTGTAGAAGGAGTTTCTTCATATCCCTTCTTTTTCTCAACTTTGGATCTACATTGCTTCTTGTAGTGCCCTTCTTTCTCACATATCCAACATACATTTACAAACTTTCCAGGAGATTTAGATCTACCCTTAGACTTAGATCTCCCACTTTAGGACTTAGTTATTTTTCTTTTCTGGGAGTGTCCTCTTGCAAATAATGCATATGTTCTCTTTCCTTCCATGTTCTTCCATATCATTCCCTCCGAAAACAAGGATGAGACCACTTCATCAAACTTCAAGGCAGTTGTATTACTACATATGGCCACAACCAGACTATCCCACGAGTCTGGTAAAGAGAACAATAAAATGATACACTTATCTTCATCTGAAATTTTAATATCAACAGATACTAACTAACTTACCACAGTATTGAAGGTGTTCAAATGCTCTGCCACCTAGTATCCATCTATCATCCTTAGGTTATACATCTTATTTCTCAAGAATAGTTTATTTACTAGGGACTTAAACTGATGCAACTTCCCTAACTTATCCCATAAATCCTTGGTTGTAGCTTCCTCTGACACATTCAGTAACATTGAATCTAAGAGACACAGTCGGATTGTTCTCTTCACCTTTCGATCCAAGTTTTTCCAGTCATCTACTGAAGTTCCTGTAGGTGCAGTACCTGGATCCACTACTATCCATCGATCTCTTTCCACCAACAAATATTCCATCTTGAGCTTCCACAGCTCAAAATGTTTCCCATTAAACTTCTCGATCTCCATTTTTGAACTGCTGGCCATTTGTTTTCACCTGAAAAATCAATACCACAGATCTCCTACTGTAATAAGGCTTATCATAGTCCCGAGCTAAACCCTTGACCACAAAGGCCTCCCCCTGAAGCCAACAAAGCTATGATACCAAATGTAGATTTTAACCTTGTACAATATTTTACTTCAAATACATTTTCAATAGAAGAACATAAAATATACAATGGAAAATACACACATTACATAAAGATTTTCCCCGTGGAAACCCAAACCGGGAAAACCAACATATTCTATATTCATTCATAGTGATGCATTGTTTACAATAAAATATGCATATAGGAGCCAATGACATCCAAAACCCTAACCCAATGACCTGGATTAGTCAACAACCCTAATTCCTTAACTGGAAATAGAAAACCATCGACAAAAACCATGTGTTGAAAAACTGCCCAACAATGGACACGAAAATTGAGGTGCCACGAAAAACGAGGCAAAAATGTGACACGTGTCTCTTTGAAACCCTAGTTCTATTTTTGGGTTTTCAATCAAGATGTATTTTGCAAGGAAATATGATGGACCTAGTATTGAATAATATGTAAAAAATAGGAAGTTATTAATGGGAAATATATGGAGATTTGGGGTATGGATGAATTTAAAAGATGATGTAGAAAAATGGTGGAATTTGCTTCACTATAGCAAGAATAAGGATCTTTAAAACAAAGAATATGGAAAATTGTTTTTAGATAGGTGGTCTCATGTTGTGAAGAAGGATAAAAAAAAGCACTAGGGATTTGTTTTCATGTGACAACTTCATATTGTCGGTTCATGGAGGTATTCATCAAGAGAAGGTTATTGTTTCTATAAACCCTAGTAGCAAGCATAACTTCATCAATGTTAACTTGGCTAAAATATTGCAAGTACCCACAAAGAATATTCAAAGCACATAGGTTGAGGATGAAAATGTTCAATTTTTTAAACATTTGAATATTATCATGGATAGATATGGTTTGCATTCAAATTTCTATGCTATAGAGGATGATGTGGATATTTTTGGGATATTCTTGGATGGACTCAGTTGGTACAGTTAATATTAATGTGAAAATTATTTTTTTGAAGTTTTGGTACAGGAAAAATAAAATAACATTGCAGGATATTTCTCTTATGAAACAAGAAGATCCCAAGGGGTCAAATGAAGAAGTAATTATATGGAGACAATTTGCAATACCTAATTACACATCATATGAAGAGGCCAGGGTTGAATGAGAAGAAGATCCTATAGAATCACATGAAGAAAAGCCAAAGGAATGGTATAAACAAGAAGGAGAAGTTATGGAACCACATGTTGAAGAGTCAAAGAAAGAAGAATTGATAGTTAAGGTTGTTGTATATCACCACCCACATCAGATGGAGAAACAACGGTCATCAAGGAAAGGGAATGAGAATTAGCAAACTCATTGTGGATCAACATGGAACTAGAGAGGAAACTATTATGGAGGCATGTGGAGGACTAAAAGAAATGCATGGAGATATTAGAGTAGCGTAGTGAAGACATGGATCCCAAGAAGAAATTAGAATCAAGATCAAGGAAAATCCATAGTTGGACCCCATGTCCACATTTCAATAGGATGGATGGATGGTAGTGCATGGTACCAGTTGAGTACATTGTTTAGTAGGTCATATTATATGGCTTATTCCCATGTTTTGAGGATGAAACATGCCAAGGGGGGTGGAATGTAATGTACCTTAGAAAGATAATATGGTGTATCTAGGGAGGTACCCAAGGGTATAATGAATATAATGTATCCATAATAATGGAATAGGCCCACTATGTAACTAAAAAGAAATAATATAATAATAAGAGGTAGTTGGCATAAGACCCCTATGAATACTCATGAGAAAGTCTAAATACACACGAACATCATTGTATTGGATGTGTTGAATTGTATTGTCATGTAGCAAGCATGGCTTATAGAGTGATTCCTTCCATAAGGAGTATATGATAGTGTTACCTACATTAAGGGTTCTTCTCTGTATATTCTTGGTGTTATTCATGGTTAATGTTTGGATATCTGAGGTATTTAGGGTTTATTTACAAAGTTTTATGATGGATTCTCTCTTATATATTTGAACTTTTACTACACCTTGGATTCTTTGTCATCAACACTTCTCAAAATAATTCCATCATGATTCCTCCAACCAAGGCCACCTTGGACAATGCAATAATTGGACACGTTTAACCTTAAGGCCCTTCTCTTATGATCAACAAGGTAGTTTGGAAATATTAAGGTTTTTAGTAATAAATGATGTCCATATACCATTCATGTTTTTCCAGGTCATCCAAAATATCATATACCACGTTAACACTTAATTCTTTTTCGTTTCCATGAGAAATCAATTTAGCTAAGCCTTGACCCTTTACCATTTTGGTAGGCCCAATATCTAAATCATGTTCTTGGATCCTAGATGTTGTAACTAGAGATGGTTTCCGACAGTTTAGAAACCATGCCAAGACATCTTTAAACCTACTTTAGGCCAAAAGTTGTCTCTTGGACTAGAGAGGGATCTCACATATGATTTAAGAACATTAGTTTCCCACTGTCACTAAGCAACAATTCTAACAATTAAGCACATGATGTCAGATTTGAAAGATAAAGAATGGGATAATTAGGCATGCAAGGTTTAAGATAAAATGACAGGTGAAAGGAATTAAGAAATTGTAACCCTATTTGACCATAGGCCTAATTCATTGGGAATTGTATCATCTAACAGAGCACAAAAGATAATAATGATAGGTGGAGGAAATAAGAAGATAATCAAATCTCAAACAATACAGAGGGAAAAAGCAATCTCTACAAATATGAGATGAAAAAAGGATGGCTTGTTGGGCTAGTATAAAACTCAAAATGGATATTCTTGTTGGATTACTGAGAGGGGGGGTGAATCAATAATAAATAAATTTAATCATTTTTAACAATATAATCCAAGTGTTATATCAATGTAGCATTATTATCCAATAACTGCAGAGTAAATAAGCAATGAACAAATGAACAATCATACACATACATAGTACACCAGTGTTTTACATGGAAACCCAAATCAGGAGAAAACCACATAATTATTTTTCTTATATGTCTTAAAGAATTACATTCATTGGAAGCACCAACTTCCTTTGTTTTCCAGCTGTAACTGGAAGGAGGCTCCAACCCCCTAGTTTCTCAAGATACAACTTGAAGGAAGCTCCAACTCCCCAATTCTTTGGCTACAACCAGAAGGAGGCTACAACACCCTATGTTCTTCGGCTACAACCGGAAGGTGGATACAACCACCTGTCCTTGCCCCGTCCTGCCACCCTGAAGTAGAAGTAGAATGATGGAACCACTGTCAACCTATCACTGTGAGATATACCAATGTAAACCTGTACCAATAAATTTTAACCATGCATCAACCTGTACCTCAACCTGTAATCAACATGTACCATAAACAAGTGCATCAACCATGCACCAACCTACAATCAACCTGTACCATAAACAAGTGCATCAACCATGCACCAACTTGTACCAAACAACCTGTAATCAACCTGTACCATAAACAAGTGCATCCAACCATGTACAGAGTATGTACCAATTATGTGACAACTACTCATTAACTATGAATCATCAATATGTACCAACATCATCAACTATACACCTCATGTATGTGCCAACTCATCAACTACTTGTCTCAACCATGTACTCAACATGTATCTCAACCAAAAGCCCTCATCAATTTCATCATCCAAATATGATTTGTAGCTCTGTAATAGAACTGTTGTATATGATGACATTCCTACAAACCTTCCTTAACTTTAACAACAAGAGACTAGCATTTTCATCAAACTTTTCATTAGTCTCACATGCCTAGTTTTGGATTAGTCAAGAACCCTAACTTGAAGTAATCATAAATTTCAACCTATAATGTATAAAGATCTTAAAATGATACAAAATTTTCTTCAGTGTGTTTTATGCAATTCCTCTAAGTTTCACTACTTGGAACCTCTCAGACAAGGAGTTATAGAAAAAATGGCATACCTTGCTGAATTCTGGCTTATTCTAGAGAGCGACCTTGTAGAGCGTGCCCTGCACGGAATATTTGTTGAAATGATATGAAACTATTCCACAACATAATAAATACTGTACTCTAACCAACACATTTGGTTTCACTGAATTTGGATCTGTTATGAAGAAGTTATGACGTTTTTACCCGAAACACTTGTTTTTGACTAGTTTCGGGACTAGCCACAAACCCTATTTTCCACGGAGTGTAACTCCAAAAATAAAATGACCCACAAGATGAATTTTTTACCACGGATGCTTGGATATGTTTCCTCAATGGAATCGAAATTTCAAGGTCTGAATCATTATAGAAAAAACGTTATGGTGAAAATGGTGAGATGACCTGAAAATAACATACCTTAAAAAGCACCATCAAAACAATTTATCCTTCCTTGCATTTCGTCCTTCTTTTCTTCACCTTCCCTCAGAATTTCAGCTTAGATATTCTTGGTTACCTCAGACACATATAGATATTCAATATGCCTGAGTTTGATTAGAATGAGAGAGCCTTGCCTCTTATTTATACTCTCCAAGTAGCTTCCTTAAAAACATCTGCTAGGTCACTTGGCCTCACTTTCCTTATTTTAGGGTTAACCCACTTCTAATTTCTCCATTAAAATTATTATTGAAATAATTTATTTTGTATTCACTTTGAATTATAATACACTCATTACTTCACTTTATTATTTACCTTTTAAAATCCCTTAACCCACTTTGACTACTTTGACCTTTTGGGGCTTCTAGATGACATGTGAGGGTCCTCCAACTTCGTAAGGCCATAAATCTCAAACCGTGAGAAGTTATGTGACGTTCCACATACCACCATAAATGGCATGACATGTAATATCCATATAGAATATTATTATATGAAAATATATCATAAATCATATTGTTACCCATCAAACAAACTTGGGTCCATTACCCAAACCTGGGGTCTCCAACTTCTCATGGCCATAACTCTCTAACCGTGAAGAGTTATGTGAAGTTATACATACCACCAGAAATGGCAAGACAAGAACTATCCATATAGGATATTTTCCCTAGCAAATTCAATGTCCTTCATCTCATTATTCCAAAATTAATCATGGGTTCTCTTACTCCGCAAAGCGTCTTCTCGTGAGGGCTTTCACCATAAGGGGACCACTTTGGAGTTCATCCATATTTAATTCTTATCAACCATGACAAGACAATAATGAGTCATATTTACATCAAACAATATTGGGTCCATTACCCAAACCTTTTTGCTACAGGTCTTTCTTCAAGGGTTGACATCAATGACAACCAACCTTAATCAACAATTCTAATAAATAATTTAAATTTTATATAGAATTTTAATCTATGTTACAACACTAGACACCCATTTTCCATGAATGTCAAGATAGTCTTGTTGAGTAAGGATGTCTGTCACAACAACATTCAAGGCATGTGAAATAATATTTGAATATCCCACATAAGACCTTAAAGGCTTTAAGGATTTCACTAGGTTGTAAGCTTGTTTCTCCATTATAGAGTAATTCAAATCTAAATCCCTTCGTGGCTTACTCATAAATGCTATGGGTTTCTATTGATTATCATCATTCTTTTTCAAAAGGACATCGACTATTGTTTCTTCCAAGGCAAAGAAAAATATTTGAAACTCTCTAGAATAGTCAAGACTTACTAAGATCAGTGTTATACCTATAGCAGTCTTTATGGTTTTGAAGGTATGTCTATTGTGGTCATCCCAATTGAACTCTTTATCCTTTTTCAAAAGTTTAGATAATGTCCTTTAAATATCGACAAAGTTTGGGATAAACCTCCGGATAAAATTTATATTTCCAAAGAAATATTGCACAACTTTCTTGGTCTCTGGAAGGGGAATATTTTGAATTATTTCAATCACTGCAGGATCAATCTTCACCCCTTCCTTAGAAATCACATGTCCAAGTAACTCCCCCTTGTCCACTCCTAAAAATGATTTCTTTGGATTTAAGGATATGCCATACTTTCTATAGATATCAAAAATTTCCTAATATGATGCAGATGACCCTTTATAACCCTAGAAAACACGGTTAAATCATCATGATAGATCTCTAAAATTTTTCCAATCAAATCCCTAAAGGAATTATCCATAGCTTTCTGAAAGTAGATCCTACATTCATTAGCCCAAATGGAATTCTAAAATACTCATAATTTCCTCATGGAGTTTTGAATGTAGTCATGTTTCTATCCTCTTCCTTTACCAAAATTTGATTATAACTTGAGAATCCATCAAGCATGGACAACAAGCCTACACCTATCACTCTTTGTAACAAGTTTCCATATATGAAAAAGGATAATTATCCTTCAGGGATAACTGGTTGAGATTCATAAAATCAACCCATAATCTTATATCACTAGTTTTCTTTCTCACCACTACCAGGTTTGCAAGCCAAGTTGAGTGTCGGGTTGGTGCAATGATCTTGGTTGTGAGCATATTTTTTAACTCCTTTTTAATGAGAGAGAGGATTTTGGGGTTGATTTTTATTGAATTTTGTTTGAAGGGTTTGGCATCTTCTTTCAAAGGGATGGTGTGCTGGATGACATCCCCTTTCTAAGCCTTAAGGCCATCATATGACCGTGCAAACACATCTTGATACTCCTTGATTAAATATTCTATATTATTTCATTCTTCCTTGGAATTACCCTTTCCAATCTTTATTATTTTGGGACAAGCCTCAAAGACAATGTTAATATGTATGTAATCCTTAGGTTTGGTTGCTTCAAATTTATTCCTATGCATATCATGTCTGTCAAAAACTTGTTCTAGAGGGACCAAACCTTTTGGAATTCTATTGCTCCATCATAAGTTGACCACTTCATGAACTTCAATGAGGCCCTTCCAATATACTTGGTGTCAACAAAATTCCCCTGCATTTGGTATGAATATTTATTCGTGTGCATCATCCTCAAGCACTTTCCAGTGGTCAAAATTATCTAGGATAGAGGGCCTATAAAGAATGTCCATTCTAACGTATGTAGATGTGGGGATATCACATGATTAGATAGTGATAACAACCACACCTAAAACATCTTCTTGAGGATTTCCTTCACTTTGGATAACCTCAATGGAAAAGGCCTCTAAATGGTCCATAAGATCTATCACTGCAAGCCTATACCTTTTCAACCTTTCATTTTTTGTGGCATAAATGTTCCTAACTTGGAAAACTATAAGCTCATAATCCACCTTAAATTTTAACAACTTAATGTTCATTTTGTTGGCCAACTTAAGTCTTAGGAGTAGGGCTTCATATTCAACAACATTATTTGTAACCTTAAACTCCAATTTATAAGAGAAACTCAACATGTCCTTTTGAGGAGAACTGAACACAATATTGACACCATTACCCAATTGAGATTTGGATCCATCAATGTACATTGTCCAAATTTAATTCTCAACCCCTTTTGTTGCTTATTTTTTTTATTTCATGAGATAAGGAGTGGGAAAGGACTACATAACTACTCATGTCATCATCCAAGGTGAAAATAAACTCATTCATGGGTTTCCTAAGGACGCCCTAAGGTCCTCCACATGGTATATTCTACATTGTTCCCTATACAAAGTCACAAAAGTGCCTTCACATGTAAGGATAGTTGCATAATAAAGGTCAATTTTTAAAGATCCCCCCAAATCAACAACCCACTTCCTATATAGTATCATTCCCCAAGAATTTGGGATATCAATGGATAAAACATCCATTAAGATTGCAATATCCGAATACAAAACTAATCTTACAACCAACTTATTGATCATTATAAACAATTTAACTTCCCTAACATCAATGGCACATACATTTCTATATGGCCTACTAGTTGTAAGGCCTAACTGCTCCATTAATTTCAATGGAATGACATTAGTTGATGCCCCTAAATCCAAGATATGATTCAGTAGTAACAAACCATTTACTTGTAATGAAATGTAAAAGGGGCACCTTGAAGTTGTTGTTGGGGCATGCTGGAGTCTTGTTGATTAGATTTTCCTCTACATTGGTATGTAATCCATGAATTTTCTTGGATTTTTCTTCTTATCTCCTCTTGGGAAGGATTGGGCACTAAGGCTCTAGCAATGGTAGAAGCATCAATATTATTTTTCTTCAAGTTACTCATTTTCTCATCCAAGAGATTGTAAGTATTGTTTATGTTGTCAAATGATTCACCCACGTAATTGTTGGTATCCACCCCCATTGAACCTTCTTGGTTGGCTTCACTTTCTTGTTGGAGTGCTTCTTTTGTAACGATACAGGTTTCTTGATCATGTGGTTGTTCACTGCATGGGTTGCACCATGGTAAAATTTCATGATCAACCACATTTGTTTGTTTAAAGGAGTTGGAATTATTTGATTCTTATTGAATTGTGGGGGTCTAGTCTTATACCATCCATTATTCCCTCTAGGATGGAACCTATATTGTTGAGTTTGTCTTTTCAATTGGAAAAGCCTATTTTGTAGTGCATCATTTTGTTGTTGAAGTGTTGTATTTTGTGCTAGAGTGTTGCACTTTGCTTTGCAAAATTAGCTTCCATTCTTTTCATAGCTTCTCATAAAAAGGTCAATTGATTAGGGGTTGGATCAGTAGTGTTGACTTCCCTAGCCTTTCTTTTATTCCTAGACATGGAAGCTCATGGGGTATTGAAAGGCTCTACTTTATAGGATAACATATTCTCTTCAATTTTACTTGCCCATTCTTTATCTTCCTCCAAAGTAGTTGGGGATTTGTATATCAACATAAAATTGAATTGCCCATCAAATACGTTGGGGTAATGGAGTAGGATGGCATCATCTCTTGGTTTCAAATTATTGGGAAATTATTTTAACAACTTATAAAAAAATTCATCAAAATCCCTTACACTTTCAATGTCTTTCTTCTTCATCTCATGTAGTTGTGTTAGCATATCCTACCATATTTTCATAAAAGCATCAAGAAAATCATTCCAAGTCCTAATACTATTGGTATGCAAACCATTATACCATGACTTGGCATTCTCTTCTAAAGACATTGAAAAGAGCTTCATTACCACATCTTCATTTTCATTTGGGATTTCATGCACACCAAGGACATTGTAGAAATGTGTTACATGCCTTTAACTATGATAAAATTGTTCCCTGAAAACTTGGGTAACCATTTTTCATATTTATTAGGGAGATTGTGTGGATATCCTTGAATTCTAG
>ML831331.1:69363-83698 GCA_009831015.1 Picea engelmannii
ACACTAGTCTTTGGACTATCTACACTTGCTTGAGGTGGTTTTGACCATTGTTTTGGATGGCGGCCTTTGTTTGAGGAGTTTGTTATACTTGTCCACATTATTATATTGTTATTTGACTCTATACTCTATAGTTGGTTAGAAAGTTGCTATTTTAAGTATGGGGGTTTAGAGATATATTACTTTTTATTTGGGAGGTTGTTAATCTCTTCTCCTATATAAAGAACCTCATCCTCATTGTAATCTTGTTGGAAAATTAGTGGAGAAAATTTTCACTAACTTTTGCTCATGTTTTGGATTATAGTGTTGCATCTGGTTGAGGATATTTGTCTATGGAGAATTGGAAGTACTCTTTCTTGCAGGTTTCTATGCAGGAAAAAGGAAGCATAAGGCCATAAGAGGAGCATCATGCTACATTGGAGAAGCATATGGTGGTAAGGCAACTCCTATCCCATAGTTCTTGGTCATTTGTTTTTCTAGATTTGGTACAATAGGCATTGAACATCCTTAGATTTCATGATTTTGTCTTTAGACTATAGGTAGAGTCCACATTGTGTTATTAGAAGTACATTGTTAACTGGACTCTTTTCCCCATAGGGTTTGTAGGTCTAAATGTTTCATTGAGGAATTACATAGCACATCCTTAGATTGCTTATGAACCTCAAAGTTGACACAAAGACTAAACCTCAAATGAGATCAATGTTTGACCACACAACCCAAGTGGAGCACGCACCAATCTTTCCCATTTCCCAACCATTAAATTTTAAATCTCATATTTTATTTTTATTTTTTCGTTTTATGCAATATAAGGTTTCTTAGAGCTTCATCATATTTTAAGTAGATTGTATGTCAAGTTCATTAGCTTAAAGCTTATATCTTTTGATTTAACTCGAACATTTAAAGCAAATTGATTTGTCTTTTTGGTGCAAGATCTCTAACGAGTTGCTTGATTTGCCTCTTCATTTCACTATTCTAGCATCATCAAAAAAGTCTTATGTTGAATTTAAGGGAAAAAAGGACTACTAAATAGATCTAACAAATCACACTAAATAAGGGACTAAATTCTATTTTAACTTGCTAAACATATCATGATTTTTGGGCTCTTTTCTTAACCTCTAACTAACTAGTTCATTTTCTAAATAAGAAGTTTCATATAACAAATATGAAATTTACTTTTAAGAGTTTATAACATTCGGATTTAGTAAACTTAAGAGAAAGTGATGCTTCTATAATTCACATTCACATTAGAGGTTTTCACATAACAAATCTGCAATTTACTTTTATAAGTTCATAACATTCAAATTTGGCAAGCTTAAGAGCAAGTGCAAGTGGTGCTTCTATAATTTACATTTACTTTTCCTTGCTCTCTCATTCACCTAATTTCTAGTTTGGATGCGTGACTTAAAAAGGGTTTAAATTTATTTGGATGTATTGATCATTTAATCCATCACATTTTTCTAAAGGTGAAAATTACATGTGCTAAAACTCCATTTCATTTTTCATCTATCAATCTTAGTCTATGGTTATGCACATTTCAGTTATGAGTGGAATTATGGGAAATGTTTCGATGATGTTCATGATGATCAATTTATTTTAAATTTATCATCTTTCTTTCATGTTCACCGTTCGTTTTCTCATGTTGGATGTGGATGTTGTGATAAACATTTAAGCACACTTCAAAAGGAACGAATTTAACAAATCTGGTTCATGAAACACTCCTATTTAGCACTCAAACTAGTGGATCGATTTATTGATTTGGAACATATGTTACACTCTTAAGTGACTTCCAACGCACTCTCAAGTAATGTTCATATATGGTTTCATAAGTGTCTTCCAACGCACTCTCAAGTAATCTTCGTATATGGTTTCATGTTATGTGGTATTAAAATCGGAAATAAATCAAATTTATGGTAGATTCATTTGATAAACACAAATATGGAATTTACTTTACAATCGTGGATGAAGTTCTCTTTCCATTGCTATATGGTTAACAATATGTTGGAATTTACTTTATAGTTGTGGATAAAGTTCTCCTTTCATTGCTATATGGTTAACAATATGTTGGAATTTACTTTACAGTTGTGGATGAAGTTCTCCTTTCATTGCTATATGGTTAACAATATGTTCCCATGGTTGGTCTATATGTTCTCTTGAATCATAATCTAGAAACTTATGCATTGAAACACTCTCTAGTGGCCAATTCATTGTGATGAGTTCTATCTAGCATATTTATCAAAGCTTAATAAAATGATCATAATCTTTACTTTACATTTATAGCACATATTGAGTTTAATTTGGATAAGTTGGGAGCACTTTGTATTATGTTATCATAATCTTGAAATCCACACCTTCATTTCATAGTTAAACATGATGTAATGTTGGTAATACCATTGGAATTTATTGCTCATTTACATTTATAGCACATATTGAGTTTAATTTGGATAAGTTGGGAGCACTTTGTATTATGTTATCATAATCTTGAAATCCACACCTTCATTTCATAGTTAAACATGATGTAATGTTGGTAATACCATTGGAATTTATTGCTCATTGTGACATTTTGATACACTTGGTTTTCACTCATTTTCCAATTGTTTAGGGTTGATCTAATAAACGATTTGCACATTCTTTCATACTTCTTCACATAAGGCAAATCGATTTGTTTGGATTAACCACATAATAATCAACTAAACTAATGTTTCTCCCACTTTGCAATGTCTTGGTTTAGTTGACTTTCTAGGATACCCCCTAGGCTAGGAAAGCTTTCCTTATTCTAAAGTGAGGGGAAAGGCCATTGAGGTGATAATGGGTGGCTTCTTCCTCTAGGTTCTCATTATTTGTGCTAGACTTTTTACACCTAGTGAGAGTTTGAGTGGTAAGATTTTGGCACTGTTGTCGAGGACAAAGTTCATTCTCTGGTTATTAAAAGTTTAGCTTCAAACCTTATGATGGGTAGGATTCAAATATTCATCTAGTTTACTCATTTGGAAACTCCACAAGAAGGGAACCCTTTACCGTATCTTTTTTGATGCAAAAAGTGCCTATAGAAGGATAATAAAAGATAAATCTCAATCTTCCTAAAGTAACGGTCTTGGAATTCCAACCCTTTCCACTGGTCATACAAGAGTAGTCATAATGGCCACTCAACCTTGGGTTATAGATGCATATAGAGATTTTTCTATGCCTAGAATTCAAGGATATCCACACAATCTCCCTAATAAATATGAAAAATGGTTACCCAAGTTTTCAGGGAACAATTTTATCATAGTTAAAGGCATGTAACACATTTCTACAATGTCCTTGGTGTGCATGAAATCCCAAATGAAANCTAGAATTCAAGGATATCCACACAATCTCCCTAATAAATATGAAAAATGGTTACCCAAGTTTTCAGGGAACAATTTTATCATAGTTAAAGGCATGTAACACATTTCTACAATGTCCTTGGTGTGCATGAAATCCCAAATGAAAATGAAGATGTGGTAATGAAGCTCTTTTCAATGTCTTTAGAAGAGAATGCCAAGTCATGGTATAATGGTTTGCATACCAATAGTATTAGGACTTGGAATGATTTTCTTGATGCTTTTATGAAAATATGGTAGGATATGCTAACACAACTACATGAGATGAAGAAGAAAGACATTGAAAGTGTAAGGGATTTTGATGAATTTTTTTATAAGTTGTTAAAATAATTTCCCAATAATTTGAAACCAAGAGATGATGCCATCCTACTCCATTACCCCAACGTATTTGATGGGCAATTCAATTTTATGTTGATATACAAATCCCCAACTACTTTGGAGGAAGATAAAGAATGGGCAAGTAAAATTGAAGAGAATATGTTATCCTATAAAGTAGAGCCTTTCAATACCCCATGAGCTTCCATGTCTAGGAATAAAAGAAAGGCTAGGGAAGTCAACACTACTGATCCAACCCCTAATCAATTGACCTTTTTATGAGAAGCTATGAAAAGAATGGAAGCTAATTTTGCAAAGCAAAGTGCAACACTCTAGCACAAAATACAACACTTCAACAACAAAATGATGCACTACAAAATAGGCTTTTCCAATTGAAAAGACAAACTCAACAATATAGGTTCCAACCTAGAGGGAATAATGGATGGGATGATACTAGACCCCCACAATTCAATTAGAATCAAAGAATTCCAACTCCTTTAAACAAACAAATGTGTTTGATCATGAAATGTTACCATGGTGCAACCCATGTGAACAACCACATGATCAAGAAACTTGTATCGTTGCAAAAGAAGCACTCCAACAAGAAAGTGAAGCCAACCAAGAAGGTTCAATGGGGGTGGATACCAACAATTACGTGGGTGAATAATTTGACAACATAAACAATGTTTACAATCTCTTGGATGAGCAAATGAGTAACTTGAAGGAAAATAATATTGATGCTTCTACCATTGCTGAATCCTTCCCAAGAGGAGATAAGAAGAAAAATCCAAGAAAATTCATGGATTACATACCAATGTAGAGGAAAACCTATTCAACAAGACTCTAGCATGCCCCGACAACAACCTCAAGGTGCCCCTTTTACATTTCATTACAAGCAAATGATTTGTTATTACTAAATCATATCTTGGATTTAGGGGCATCAACTAATGTCATGCCATTGAAATTAATGGAGCAGTTAGGCCTTACAACTAGTAGGCCATATAGAAATGTATGTGCCATTGATGTTAGGGAAGTTAAATTGTTTATCATGATCAATAAGTTGGTTGTAAGATTAGTTTTGTATTCGAATATTGCAATATTAATGGATGTTGTAGCCATTGATATCCCAAATTCTTGGGGAATGATACTATATAGGAAGTGGGTTGTTGATTTGGGGGGATCTTTAAAAATTAACCTTTATTTTGCAACTATCCTTACATGTGAAGGCACTTTTGTGACTTTGTATAGGGAACAATTTAGAAGATACCATGTGGAGGACCTTAGGGCACCCTTAGGGAACCCATGAATGAGTTTATTTTCACCTTGGATGATGACATGAGTAGTTATTCAGTCCTTTCCCACTCCTTATCTCATGAAATAAAAAAATAAGAAACAAAAGGGGTTGAGCATTAAATTTGGACGATGTACTTTGATGGAGCCCAATCTCAATTGGGTAATGGTGTCAATATTGTGTTTAGTTCTCCTCAAAAGGACATGTTGAGTTTCTCTTATAAATTGGAGTTTAAGGTTACAAATAATGTTGTTGAATATGAAGCCCTACTCCTAAGACTTAAGTTGGCCAACAAAATGAACATTAAGATGTTAAAATTTAAGGTGGATTATGAGCTTATAGTTTTCCAAGTTCGGAACATTTATGCCACAAAAAATGAAAGGTTGAAAAGGTATAGGCTTGCAGTGATAGATCTTATGGACCATTTTGAGGCATTTTCCATTGAGGTTATCCAAAGTGAAGGAAATCCTCAAGAAGATGCTTTAGGTGTGGCTGCTATCACTATCTAATCATGTGAGATCACGACATCTACATAGGTTAGAATGGACATTCTTTATAGGCCCTCTATCCTAGATAATTTTGACCACTGGAAAGTACTTGAGGATGATGCACAAGAATAAATATTCATACCAAATGCAGGGGAATTTTGCTGACAACAAGTAGATTGGAAGGGCCTGAATGAAGTTCATGAAGTGGTAAACTTATGATGGAGCAATAGAATTCCAAAAGGTTTGGTCCATCTAGAACAAGTTTTTGACAGACATGATATGCATAGGAATAAAGTTGAAGAAACCAAACCTAAGGATTACATACGTATTAACATTGGATTTGAGGCTTGTACCAAAATAATAAAGATTGGAAAGGGTAATTCCAAGGAAGAATGAAATAATATAGAATATTTAATCAAGGAGTATCGAGATGTGTTTGCATGGTCATATGATGGCCTTAAGGCTTAGAAAGGGGATGTCATCCATCACACCATCCCTTTGAAAGAAGATGTCAAACCCTTCAAACAAAATTCAAGAAAAATCAACCCCAAAATCCTCTCTCTCATTAAAAAGGAGTTAAAAAAGATGCTCACAACCAAGATCATTGCACCAACCCAACACTCAACTTGGCTTGCAAACCTAGTAGTGGTGAGAAAGAAAACTAGTGATATAAGATTATGGGTTGATTTTATGAAACTCAACCAGTTATCCCTAAAGGATAATTATCCTTTTCCATATATGGAAACTTGTTACAAAGAGTGATAGGTGTAGGCATGTTTTCCATGCTTGATGGATTCTCAAGTTATAATCAAATTTTGGTAAAGGAAGAGGATAGAAACATGACTACATTCAAAACTCCATGAGGAAATTATGAGTATTTCAGAATTCCATTTGGGCTAATGAATGTAGGATCTACTTTCATAAATCTATGGATAATTCCTTTAGGGATTTGATTGGAAAAAATTATAGAGATCTATCATGATGATTTAACCGTGTTTTCTAGGGTTATAAAGGGTTATCTGCATCATATTAGGAAATTTTTTATATCTGTAGAAAGTATGGCATATCCTTAAATCCAAAGAAATCATTTTTTGGAGTGGACGAGGGGGAGTTACTTGGACATGTGATTTCTAATGAAGGGGTGAAGATTGATCCTGTAGTGATTGAAATAATTCAAAATATTCCCCTTCCAGAGACCAAGAAAGTTGTGCAATCTTTCTTTGGAAAGATAAATTTTATCAGGAGGTTTATCCCAAACTTTGTCGATATTTAAAGGACATTATATAAACTTTTGAAGAAGGATAAAGAGTTCAAATGGGATGACCATAGTAGAGCTACCTTCAAAACCATAAAGAATTCTATAGGTATAACACCGATCTTAGTAAGTCTTGACTATTCGAGAGAGTTTCAAATCTTTTTCTTTGCCTTGGAAGAAACAATAGTCGATGTCCTTTTGCAAAAGAATGATGATAATCAATAGAAACCCATAGCATTTATGAGTAAGGCATGAAGGGATTTAGATTTGAATTACACTATAATGGAGAAACAAGATTACAACCTAGTGAAATCCTTAAAGCATTTAAGGTCTTATGTGGTCTTCAATATAATTTCACATGCCTTGCATGTTGTTGTGACAGACATCCTTACTCAACAAGAATATCTTGACATTCATGGAAAATGGGTGTCTAGTGTTGTAACATAGATTAAAATTCTATATAAAATTTAAATTATTTATTAGAATAACCATTTTGAGTTTTATATTAGCCCAACAAGCCATCCTTTTTTCATCTCAGATTTGTAGAGATTGCTTTTTCCCTCTATATTGTTTGAGATTTGATTATCTTCTTATTTCCTCCACCTATCACTATTATATTTTGTGCTCTGTTAGATGATACAATGCCCAATGAATTAGGCCTATGGCCAGATAGGATTACAATTTCTTAATTCCATTCAACTGTCATTTTATCTTAAACCTTGCATGCCTAACTATCCCATTCTTTATCTTTCAAATCTGACATCTTGTGCTTAATTGTTAGGACTGTTGCTTAGTGACAGTGGGAAACTAATGTTCTTAAATCATATGTGAGATCCCTCTCTGGTCCAAGAGACAACTTTTGGCCTAAAGTAGGTTTAAAGATGTCTTGGCATGGTTTCTAAACTATCGGAAACCATCTCTAGTTACAACATCTAGGATCCAAGAACATGATTTAGAGATTGGGCCTACCAAAATGGTAAAGGGTCAAGGCTTGGATAAATTTATTTCTCATGGAAACGAAAAAGAATTAAGTGTTAATGTGGTATATGATATTTTGGATGACCTGGAAAAACATGAATGGTATATGGACATCATTTATTACTAAAAACCTTAACATGTCCAAACTGCCTTGTTGATCATAAAAGAAGGGCCTTAAGGTTAAACGTGTCCAATTATTGCATTGTCCAAGGTGGCCTTGGTTGGAGGTATCATGATGTAATTATTTTGAGATGTCTTGATGACAAAGAATCCAAGGTGTAGTAAAAGTTCAAATATATAAGAGATAATCCACCATAAAACTTTGTAAATAAACCCTAAACACCTCAGATATCCAAACATTAACCATGAATAACACCAAGAATATACATAGAAGAACCCTTAATGTAGGTAACAGTATCATATACTCCTTATGGAAGGAATCACTCTATAAGCCATGCTTGCTACAAGACAATACAATTCAACACATCCAATACAATGATGTTCATGTGTATTTAGACTTTCTCATGAGTATTCCTAGGGATCTTATGCCAACTACCTCTTATTATTATATTATTTCTTTTTAGTTACATAGTGGGCCTATTCCATTATTATGGATACATTATATTCATTATCTCCTTGGGTACCTCCCTAGATACGCCATATTATCTTTCTAAGGTACATTACATTCCACCCCCCTTGACATGTTTTATCCTCAAAACATGGGAAGAAGCCATATAATATGACCTACTAAACAATGTACTCAACTGGTATCATGCACTAGCATCCATCCATCCTATTGAAATGTGGACATGGGGTCCAACTATGGATTTTCCTTGATCTTGATTCTAGTTTCTTCTTGGGATCCATGTCTTCACTACGCTACTCGAGTATCTCCATCCATTGCTTTTAGTCCTCCACATGCCTCTATAATAGTTTCCTCTCTACTTCCATGTTGATCCACAATGAGTTTGCTAATGCTAATTCCCTTTCCTTGATGACTGTTGTTTCTCCATGTGATGTGGCTGGTGATATACAACAACCTTCACTATCAATTCTTCTTTCTTTGACTCTTCAACATGTGGTTCCATAACTTCTCCTTCTTGTTTATACCATTCCTTTGGCTTTTCTTCAGGTGCTTCTATAGGCTCTTCTTCTGATTCAACCCTGGCCTCTTCATATGATGTGTAATTAGGTATTGCAATTTGTCTCCATATAAGTACTTCTTCATTTGACACCTTGGGATCTTCCTGTTTAATAAGAGAAATATCATGCAATGTTATTTTATTTTTCTTGCACCAGAGCTTCAAAAAATTCATTTTCACATTAATATTAACTGTACCAATTGAGTCCATCCAAGAATATCCCAAAAATATCCACTTCATCCTCTATAGCATAGAAATTTGAATGCAAAACATATTTATCCATGGTAATCTTCAAATGTTTAAAAAATTGAACATTTTCATCCTCAACCTGTGTGATTTGAATATTCTTTGTGGGTACTTGCAATATTTTAGCCAAGTTAACATTGATGAAGTTATGCTTGCTACCAGGGTTTATAGAAACAATAACCTTCTCTTGATGAATACCTCCATGAACCGATAATATGAAGTTGTCACATGAAAAAAAATCCCTAGTGCTTTTTTTATACTTCTTCACAACATGAGACCACCTGTCTAAAAACAATTTTTCATATTCTTTGTTTTTGTAATATACTAGATATAAAAAGTATGCAGAGTAGAAATAAAATGCTTGAAATGGAAAAATAACAATAATATAACCAGCATAATCTCCACAATAACACAGAAATGATATAAGAACAACAACAAAAATATCACTTTTATTCAGAAAGCAATGTTCATGGGCCTCTTCGAGGGGGCAACCTCCAGTCGAGCAACGCTCTATTACAATAATCTCCAATCTAGGGTTCTCATACCCTTGACTCCTATTTATACTAAATATGTCTATCAAAAGAAGCATCTAGAGGAAGATCCTTCTAGAAGCAGAATCTTCTATTAGGTCTTCTTACATCCGCCTTATTCTATTTTATTGAAAGGCCTTATTAATATTGACCTTTATTACATACGAATATATTTTTCTACCTATGTGCGGGTTAGGACTCTAACATGTCCACCCCCTTAAAAACAACCTTGTCCTCAAGGCTTGAGATGTGGAAATTGTTGCAGAATGGTAGCTGGTTCCCAAGTGGCATCTGCTAGAGTTGCATCTTTCCACTGGACTAGCACTTCCTTGATGGTTCTCTGACATAGGCGATGCTCACACTGGTTCAAAACTGCTTCTGGTTGTAGCCAAATGGATCCTTCTTCAACTAACTCGGGAAAGTTGGTTTGAATTTGGCACCTAGTTCCAATCACCTTCTTTAAGCATGAAACATGAAAAAAATGATGTAGCTTCGAATGAATGGGTAGAGCTAACTGATAGGCTACTTGTCCCACATGCTTGAGAACTATATAAGAACCATAAAATTTGGGCGCTAGCTTCTGACAATGCCTGACCTTGAGGGAAGTTTGCTTGTAAGGTTGCAGTCGTAGAAACACCTGATCCCCTTCTGCAAATTGACGTTCAGAGCAACCTTGATCTGCTTGTTGTTTCATGCAATTCTATGCCATGACCAAGTTCTCTTTGAGGGTACGGAGAATAGCCTCTCAAACTGTAAGTGTTTGGTCAACCGCTTGAACCTTAGAGGTACCCAGTAAGTATGAGAGAACTGAAGGTGGCTTCTGTCCATATACCGCTTCAAAAGGAGTCATGCGTGTAGCTGTATGGTAGGAAGTGTTGTACCACCATTCAGCTAGGGGTAACCATTGAGCCCACTGATTTTTATTTTCAGAGGTAAAACACCTCAGATATGTTTCCAAACACTTGTTGACAACTTCCATTTGACCATCAGTCTGGGGATGATAAGTTGTGCTGAGATGAAATTGGGTGCCCTGTAGCTTGAACATTTCTTGCCAAAAATTGCTTGTGAAAGTTGGGTCACGATAAAAAACAGTAGAGTGCGGCATGCCATGAAGCTTGAAGACTTGGTCCATGAAAATTTGAGCCACCATGGATGCTGTAAACGGGTGTTGAAGAGCGCAGAAATGAGCATGCTTCGAAAGGCGATCAACAACCACTATTATGACTGATTTATTTTTCGATTTGGGTAAGTCGGTAATAAATTCCATAGAGATATCCTTCCAAATAGAAGGTGGAATTTGAAGCGGTTGTAGGGAGCCTGGAGATTTGAATGTTTCTTCCTTGCTGCATTGACACACATCACATTCAGTGACAAAATTACGGATGTCCTGTTTCATACCATCCCAGAAAAAAGAACGTTTGACCCTGTCATAGGTTTTGGTGAACACGGAGTGCCCCACTGTGGGTGTAGCATGAAGCTCAGAAAGTACCATGGATTTAAGCTTTGATTGTTTACTTAAATACAAATAGCCTTTGTATCGAAGCTCATCATGGAGCCAAGAGTACTCTGGGGGAGCTGGAGTATTGGACTATAATTGTTGGATCATATGCGAACTTTTGGGATCTTGTAGGCATTCCTGGAAAACGACTTGGAGCCAATCTGGTACAATGAAGGAAAGAGAAAAAAGGGATCCTTCATCTTCATATTTTCGGGAAAGTGCATCCGCCACCACATTGTCGTTGACTTTCTTGTAAATGATCTCATAATTATATCCAAAGAGCTTAGTCACCCATTTTTGTTGCTCCGGGGAGGAAATGCGTTATTACAGAAAATACTTGAGGCTTTGATGGTTTGTCTTAATTTGGAAATGTTGCCCCAATAGATAAGGGTGCCACAGATCAACGACATGCAGAATAGCCATCATTTCCTTTTCATAGATGGATTTTCCCAGATTCCTTTCAGATAGTTTCTTGTTGGTAAAGGCCAGAGGTCGACCCTCTTACATAAGGACAACACCAATTCCTTTCCCCGAGGCATCACATTCCAACACAAAGGTATTTGTGAAATCAGGAAGGGCTAGAACTGGAGTGGTGCACATGGCCATATTCAAGGTTTGAAAAGCTTGAGCAGCGGCTAGAGTCCAAGTGAAAGAGTTCTTTTTGAGGAGAGCAGTGAGAGGCGC
Source organism: Picea engelmannii (assembly GCA_009831015.1). Classification (NCBI taxonomy): domain Eukaryota; kingdom Viridiplantae; phylum Streptophyta; class Pinopsida; order Pinales; family Pinaceae; genus Picea; species Picea engelmannii. The sequence continues at coordinate 81,150 of ML831331.1, forward strand.
TGCAATCTTTCCATAATTCTTAACAAACTTGCGATAATACCCTGTTAAGCCCAGAAATCCATGCAAGATTTTGAGAGTCTTTAGGTGCGTCCAGTTATGCATAGATTCAATCTTTTTTGGATCCACCCTGACGCCTTCCTTGCCAACCAGATGAACCAAGTATTCTACTTCTGATGCGCCAAAAGCACATTTAGACTGTTTCAGGAAAAGTTGGTGCTGAGAGAGTAGATGGAGAACTCAATCCACATGAGTAAGATGGTTTGTCCAGGTTTTGGTAAAGATGAGGATATCATCAAAGAAAACTAAGACAAAATGACGGAGAAAATGATGGAAGACATGATTCATGAGGCTTTGGAAGGTGGAGGGGGCATTATACAAGCCAAAGGGCATGACCAAAAACTCATAGTGGCCCTCATGAGTTATAAAGGAAGTATTAGGAATGTCTGCCTCTTTCATATGTATCTGGTGGTAGCCCGAGTAAAGATCAAGTTTAGTAAAGAATTGGGCGCCACTCAATTCATCCAGGAAGTCATCAATGACAGGAATGGGAAATTTGTCTTTAATGGTCAGTTTGTTGAGGGCACGGAAGTCAGGACACATTCACCAAGAACCTTATTTCTTCAGGACCATGACTACAGGAGAAGAGTAGGGGCTCGTACTAGGGTGGATAATGCCTGCATTAATGAGTTCCTGGACCATTTTCTCAATTTCATTTTTTTGTGAAAAGGGGTGGCGATACGGACGGATATTGGGAGGAAGGCTTTCGGGTACAAGGGGAATGGAATGATCATGAACACCATGGGAAGGAGGGAGTCCTTGGGGAGTGGAAAATGCCATTTGATGTTTAGAAAGGAGGGCTTGGAGGTCTTGCGACACCGAGGGTGTCTCTGTTGCTTGTATGGCGTGGAGTTGGGCAATAACACCAGAATGACATTTTTTGAGTAGCTTTTCCATGCGATGGGAACTGATGATCTCAGGTGAACCAACGGTGATGCCTTGGAATTTATATTGGTGTCCCTCCTGGTCGAATTGCATGGTTAATTCCTTAAAATCCATGAGAATGGGACCCAAAGTCCTTAGCCAACCTACACCCAACACAATGTCACAACTGCCCATGTCGATAGCAAACATATGGGATTTTAGGTGATAGTCACCAATTTGGAGAGGCACATTTTCATAGCGTCCTCCACATTTCATGTAACCACCATTGGAAATCATGATTGAAAATTGTTGATGGCATGGATGTAGCAATGTGTTTCTTGGGCAATGTGCCGATGAATAAAATTATGGGTGCTTCCACTATCAACTCGAATGATGACCTTCCGATGCTTGATGTAACCGATTAACTTGAGGGTTTGGGGAGCAGAGAAGCCAGGGAGAGCATTGAGGGAAATGACCGGTTCTACTTCAGGAGGGTCTGAGGGAGGGGTTATGTCAGTGGTTTCAGGTGACTCAGACATAAGGGGAGTTTCAACATCCACTTCCGAAATATCCTCAAAGATGGCCATAAAAATATTTTGTTCCTTACACTTGTGGCCCGAGAAATATTTGTCATCACAATTATAACAAAGGCTTTTGAGTTGGCATTCAGCCATTTCAACCCTGGTCAATTTTTGGATCTTTAGTGGGGCGGAGGGAGTAGTGGGATTTACGGGTTTAGGGCGAGGGATAAAGGAGGGTTTTCAGTTTTGAGAAGATACAACCTGTTGTGCTTCTTTAGATCTTTTAGTAGACTCCACCCAACTCGAAGGTTGAGCCATGAGGACATGGGCCCAAATCTCATCCTTGAGTCCACTGATAAAACACTCTCAAAAAAAGGCATCAGTCATGCCCTCTGTTCGAAAAGCCAGGCGCTCAAAGGAAACTATAAAGTCTTCCACTGTTCCTGATTGTTTCAACTTTATCAAACAGACCAAATGGTTGGTGTCAGTGTCAAAGCGTTCATAAAGCTCAACCACAAAGTGTGTCCAAGCAATATACCCTTGACGGGAAGTTTTTCTCCATTGCCACCATTGCCAACGTTCTTGATCTAGATGGAGAACACCATAGCGGAGTTTGGCCAAGTCATCTGTAATGTCATATAAAGAGAAATAATGTTCCATTTGGGTTACCCACCCAGTGGGGTCCAAGCCATCAAATTTGGTCACATCCACCCACGGAAGGCGTAGGTCATGTTGAAAGTGATGGTGCTGAAAGTTATGGGAATGAGAGGAATGTTCACCATCAATATGTGGAGGTGAGTAAGAGGAAGGGTTATCTATAGGGATATTCAGTTTGGTGTAGAGTGATGAAAAGACAGATTCAAGCTGGGTGGTCAGTTCTTGTTTGACTTCCTCCATTGAGGACTGCATGGTTGTATTGATAGTTGCAACATTGGCACTGAGTTGTTTCACTTCTTGTTGGGTCTCGGTGAGACTAGATTGAAAGGTATTGAAGCAAGCTTCCAATGCTTGACTACGGGTATGGGCCATGAGGACGAGGGAACTGAAAAGGGGCAAGGGGTCAAAAATTTTGGCCAAAAAATGATATGTATGAAGGTGATAAGGGAG
>ML831331.1:84323-110770 GCA_009831015.1 Picea engelmannii
GCACTACCACTCGAAGGGGTACCAAAAGGGGTTACAAGGGTGGCCAACAGATGTGCGCTTAAGAACCACTTGTATTTCTTGCGTGTATGAATCCCTCAACAGTGGGTTTATGCACGTAACGACAAATCTCTGTGGCTTAAAGACGTTGGAATACGTCTCTACCCTGAAAAAAAATTTACCCACAATTTCTGCCAAGGAAAGTGCTCTGATACCACTTGTAATATACCAGATATAAAAAGTATGCAGAACAAAAATAAAATGCTAGAAATGGCAGAATAACAGTAATATAACCAGCATAATCTCCACAATAACACATAAATGATATAAGAACAACAACAGAAATAACACTTTGATTCAAAAAGCAATGTTCACGGGCCTCTTCGAGGGGGAAACCTCCAGTCGAGCAGCGCTCTATTACAATAATCTCCAAGCTAGGGTTCTCATACCCTCGACTCCTATTTATACTAAATATGTCTATCAAAAGAAGCATCTAGAGGAAGATCCTTCTAGAAGCGGAAGCTTCTATTAGGTCTTCTTACATCCACCTTATTCTATTTTATTGAAAGGCATTATTAATATTGACCTTTATTACATCTGAATATATTGTTCTACCTATGTGCAGGTTAGGACCCTAACAGTTTTAAAGATCCTTCTTCTTGCTATAGTGAAGAAAATTCCACCATTTTTCTACATCATCTTTTAAATTCATCCATACCCCAAATCTCCATATATTACCCATTAATGACTTCCTATTTTTTACATATTATTCAATACTAGGTCCATCATATTTTCTTGCAAAATACATCTTGATTGAAAACCCAAAAATAGAACTAGGGTTTCAAAGAGAAACGTGTCGCATTTTTGCCTCGTTTTTCGTGGCACCTCAATTTTCATGTCCATTGTTGGACAATTTTTCAACACATGGTTTTTGCCAATGGTTTTCTATTTCCAGTTAAGGAATTAGGGTTGTTGACTAATCCAGGTCATTGGGTTAGGGTTTTGGATGTCGTTGGCTCCTATATGTATATTATATTGTAAACAATGCATCACTATGAATGAATATATAATATGTTGGTTTTCCCGTTTTGGGTTTCCACGGGAAAAATATTTATGTAATGTGTGTATTTTCCATTGTATATTTTATGTTCTTCTATTGAAAATCTATTTGCAGTAAAATATTGTACAAGGTTAAAATCTACATTTGGTATCATAGCTTTGTTGGCTTTGGGGGGAGGCCTTTGTGGTCAAGGGTTTGGCTCGGGACTGTGATAAGCCTTGTTACGGTGGGAGATCTGTGGTATTAATTTTTTAGGTGAAAATAAATGGCGAGCAGTTCGAAAATGGAGATCGAGAAGTTTAATGGGAAACATTTTGAGCTGTGGAAGCTCAAGATGGAACATATGTTGGTGGAAAGAGATTAGTGGATCACAGTGGATCTAGGTACTTCACCTACAGGAACTTCAGTAGATGACTAGAAAATTTTGGATCGGAAGGCAAAGAGCACAATCTGACTATGTCTCTCAGATTCAATATTACTGAATGTGTCAGAGGAAGCTACAACCAAGGATTTATGGGATAAGTTAGGGAAGTTTTATCAGTCTAAGTCCCTAGTAAATAAACTATTCTTGAGAAAGAAGATGTATAACCTGAGGATGAGAGATGGAGACTCAGTGGCAGAGCATTTGAACACCTTCAATACTGTGGTAAGTCAGTTAGTATCTGTTGATATTAAAATTTCAGATGAAGATAAGTGTATCAGTTTATTGTTCTCTTCACCATACTCGTGGGATAGTCTGGTTGTGTCCATATGTAGTAATACAACTGCCTTGAAGTTTGATGAAGTGGTCTCATCCTTGTTTTCAGAGGAGATGATATGGAAGAACATGGAAGGATAGAGAATAGATGCATTATTTACAAGAGGACGCTCCCAAGAAATAAATAGATCTAAGTCCTAAAGTGGGAGATCTAAGTCTAAGGGTAGATCTAAATCTTTTGGAAAGTTTGTAAACGTATGTTGGAGATGTGAGAAAGAAGGGCACTAAAAGAAGCAGTGTAGATCCAAAGTTGAGAAAAAGAAGGGATCTGAAGAAACTCCTTCTACAAAAGAAAATACCTCCAAGGAAGGAGGAGGGGATGTGTACTTGGATTCCTCAAGCACACATGCAGATCATGAGGCATGGTTGGTTGACTCAGGTGCATCATTTCATATGACTCCCCACAAGGAGTGGTTCAATGAATATGAAAGGTATGATGGAGGTAATGTTTTCCTCAGTGATGAATCGACAACCAGAATCATAGGATGAGGAAAAGTTAAGTTGAGGCTCATAGATGGAAGGATTAGAACACTACCTGGTGTTCTACACATCCCAGGTTTGGCCAGAAACTTGATTTATGTAAGAAAAATGGACGATGCAGGGGTAAAAACAATATTTGAAAAGGAAACCTATAGGATGGTTCGAGGAGCAATGGTGTTGATGAAGGGAGTTCGGTTTGGAACTATATATAAGCTACAAGGAATCATTATTAGTGATGGGTGTAATAGTTCCATAGTTCCCGATATTGGATTTGAAGAAGAAATAAATCCTACAATCTCTGGAGAAAAGGTTATGCTATGGAATCAAAGAATGGGGCATATCAGAGAGAAGGGTCTTCGACTACTACACGGTAAAGGTATGGTTGAACGTATGTCTAAATTCTCCGTGGATTTTGATTTATGTGAACATTGTGTATATGGGAAGCAGAATCGGGTAAGATTCCCCTCTGGTGCAACGAGGGCAGAAGGAATTTTACATCTAGTTCACAGTGATGTGTTTGGACCTGTGTCGGTTCCATCATTGGGAAAATTTGTGTACTATGTCTCATTTATAGATGACTTCTCGAGGAATAATTAGATATATTTTCTCAGGAAGAAATCTGAAGTCTTTGACAGGTTTAAAGACTTTAAGGCTCTTGTTGAGAATCAAACATAGAAAAAAATTAAGGTGCGGAGGACAGATAATGGGAGAGAGTTCTGCGGGAATGAATTTTAAGAATTATGTAAGAAGTGCAGTATAGGAAGGAAGAATAATACTCCATATACACCTCAGTAGAATGGATTTGTAGAAAGGATGAACATGACGTTGATGGAAAAAACAACGTGCATGCTCAGTGGTGTCGGGTTAGGGCAATAATTCTTGGCAGAGGCAGTGGGTACTGCATGTTACCTGGCCAATAGATCACCCTCATCAACGCTGGAGACAATATTCCACAAGAGTTATGGACTGGTAAGAAACCTTATCTCACACATCTCAAGGTAATTGGTTGTGAAGCCTATGTTCATGTTCCAAAGGAAAATAGGAGTAAGCTAGATAAGAAGGCTGAAAAATGTATCTTTATTGGGTATAATATGGTCTTAAAGGTTATAAGATTTGGAACCCAGAAACAAAGAAGGTTGTGTATAGCCGAGATGTGGTATTTAGAGAAATGAAGGATGTTGTTAAACATGAAGTCCTACCAAGTAAGGAAGAACCAGAGAAAATAGAGTTTCATTTAAAGGATGATGAATCAGACTCTACTAAAGAACAAGAATCAGAAGAAGAAAATCCTCATACTCTAGTATTGAGGATATCGGTTCGAGAAAGAAGGCTACCGAAAAGGTATACTCCATCAGATTTTCGTTCAAATTTTGCTTTGTCTATTACTGATGATGATCCTAGAATTGTCACATAGGCAGTTTATTTAGAGGATGGAAAGCTCTGGAAAAAGTCCATGGATTAAGAAATGGTAGCCTTGGATAAGAATAAGTATTGGGATCTAGTGGAGTTGTCGACTGGAAAAAATCCCATTGGCAACAAATGGGTATTTAAAAAGAAGTTGAATGTAGAAGGCAAAGTGGAGAAATATAAAGCTCGGTTAGTAGCAAAGGGTTATTCCCAGGTTGAGGGAATTGATTTTGGTGAGATTTTTTCTCCTGTTGCCAAGTTAACTTCTATAATATTTATGCTATATGTTGCTGCTGCATTTGATTTTGAAGTAGAACAGATGGATTTGAAGACAACATTCCTACATGGGGATCTAGAAGAAGAAATCTATATGAAGCAGCCAAAAGGATTTGTTGTGAAGGGAAAGAAAGAGATGGTATGCAAGATGAAAAATTCCCTATATGGTTTAAAACAATCTCCAAGGATGTGGTATCAAAAATTTGATATTTATATGTTGGGACTTGGCTTCACAAGAAGCAAAGAGGATCACTATTGGTATTTTAAATTAATTGGTGATCATTTGATTTATTTAGTCTTGTATGTGGATGACATGTTGCTGATAGGAAACAACAAGGAGATTATCCAGGATGTGAAAACTTAGTTGTCCTCTAAATTTGACATGAAAGATCTCGGTGCTTCAAATTTCATTTTGGGCATGGAAATTAAAAGAGATCGGAAAAAGAGGAAACTCTGGTTAAATCAGAGAAAATATGTGGAGACAATATTGCAGAGGTTTAATATGCAGGAATGTAAATCGGTCAAGGTCCTTATTCCTGTTGGTGTAAAGTTATATGTGGATCAGTGTCCCAAAACACATGAAGAGGAGGAGGACATGTATTGTGTTCCATATGTGAGTGCAGTTGGTAGTTTGATGTATGCAATGGTATGTACTAGACCGGACATTTCACATGCAGTGGGAGTTTTGAGCAGGTATATGTCAAAACCAACGAAGAAGTATTGGACAACAGTAAAAAGGGTTTTCAAGTATTTGCGTGGCACTGCTAGCTATTGATTGTGCTACCAAGGAAGACCATGATTGGATAGAGTGTTGGACATACATGGATTTGTGGATGTAGACTGGGCTGGAGTTCTAGATCATAGGAGATATACAAGTGGGTATGTGTTTAACCTGTTTGGAGAAGCAATCAGTTGGATGAGCAAAAGATAGGTTGTAGTGGCACTTTCAAATACAGAAGTTGAATACATGGAAGCCATGCATGCAAGTAAGGAATCATTATGGTTACAAATATTGTGTTTAGGTATTGGGTTGGTACAATAAGTTGTAAGGATAGGTTGTGATAGTCAGAGTACAATTTTTCTAGCGAAGAACCCAACTTATCATTTAAAGACAAAGCATATTGATATTCAATATCACTTTGTGAGAGACATGGTTGAAGAAAAGAAAGTGTTGTTGATGAAGGTGGGCACTTTAAAGAATGTTGTAGATTCACTAACAAAATCTGTGAGCATTGAGAAGTTCTCTTGGTTTAGAGGATCCATGGGCATTGTTGACTATGTAACCCTGTAACCCCTGTATGAAAAGAAAACAACAAGTGGGAGAATGTTGGGTATGTGTTATATTCTTTGCATGACGCGCAGCGCCCCTGAGAAATTTTTTTCGCCTCAGGAAAAATGTTGCATTTTTTCCTTGTTTTTCATGTCGCCTTTATTTTCGTGTCCATTGTTCGACAATTTTTCGACACATGGTTTTTTCCAATGGTTTTCTAATTTCGGTTAAAGAATTAGGGTTGTTGACTAATCCAGGTCATTGGGTTAGGGTTTTGGATGCCGCTGGCTCCTATATGTATATTGTATTGTAAACAATATATCACTATGAATGAATATAGAATATGTTGGTTTTCTCGGTTTTGGTTTCCAAGGGAAAAATCTCTGTGTAATGTGTGTATTTACCATTGTATCTTTTCTGTTCTTTTATTGAAAATCTATTTGCAGTAAAATATTGTACAAGGTTAAAATCCACAATGACATACAATGTTGGAGTCTCCTTTACTGGTTCGAAAATATTTTCACAAAGAGGTTTAATTTTGTGAGAAATTTTGGAAATATAGCTCGACACAAGCATCTCTATGAATTGAAAACCTGGTTAAGATTTGGAGATGTCTTTATCTTTCAAGAACAAACATCAGATGGAAGTGTCATCTTTCATGATCGAGCTTATCTCCACATTAATCCCAGACTTTCAGGCATTAGATTAGCATTCAAGGGGTCAGAACACTTGGCAACAGAGATCTAAATTTTGAGGCAGATGATAGCATAAGTCCAGATTTGAAATTCAACCTCCAAATTTCAAGGATAAAGATCAACAGTTAAAGGGTCAGATCGAGCATTTCTAGATGTCAAGTTGACAATTGTATATTCGGATCCATCTTTTAAAGACAGAGGATCAAGAAGCTCCATATTTCAAGAAGAAGAATTAGCAAGTAAAGGGTTATCTCCAAATTTCTAGGCATAAAAACAACAAGTGGCAGAGTATACTAACTTCAGATCCAAATCTTCACGTACAAAATCAATAGCCTATCAATATTCATATTATTTCTAGATTTCAAGTTGCCATTTGCATATTCAGATCCACCTTTTCAGGAAGAAGATCCAAACAAACACTCAACAGTCTGAATTGGATCTTATCATTTCCAGATTCTATGACATAATTGAAGTTTTATTTATTTCATAATTAACTATATTCCTAATAATTATTAATAATTGGGGATGTTAATTTTCTATAAATACATGGATTTGAAATGTAATAAGGGAAGAGGGGCGAGAGAGGCCCGAGAGAGGGACTTCGGTGCAGAAGATCTAAGCATGCTTTATTTGTAAAATTGAGGGATTTTTTTCTTGATATATTTCAACATCATAGCTATATGAAAATATGGTTTATTAGTCTTATCTTCTAATGCGTTTCTTCTATTTGGAAAATAACTGATGCTCTATAGATTTCCTGTACATTAATGTGTTGATGTACTTACTCTGTTTATGTAAAGTTCATTTAGATATCTAACATCCATTCTTAGAAAGAATTTATATTTATAGACATTCTTTTTATGGATTATGCAGGTCTAAGATGATAGTGAAGCATGTGTTTTTCATATTTGTTCTCCTTATTCTTCTACCTACTTATGTTTTAAATATGAATGTCTAATAACTGATTTGATTACCTTTGATCAATGGAATATGTCAGGAGACTCCATGCCCAATGGCCTTAATCATTGATCTTGTATTTATTTCAGTCTTCTACTTAGTACTTTTCTTGAGTATGTCCTTGCTATCCATGAAATTCAAAACAAACCAAAACCATTACAATAACTAAGATGTGTTAGGCATGCCCTCCTACCAATAAAAGGTCATCTTCTAGTGCTAACACTAACCACAACACCTATTGGTCTTGTGCTAGTTATGAAATTCACTTCGGAAGAAATTTGGTCCTTTCAACTCCTAAACAGTACTAAGCGCAATGGACGTCAATTGGTTGTTTTGGTGGATTTATAACTTTGTATTATTGATGCATAAACTCAGTATGAATGGGTGAATCAGGGGAATGTACATCACATATGACCTAGCAACTGACGAAATCTAATTTGGGTGAAGCAGCAGCAGAAACGAGACTTGAACTTTCATTAAAAATGCCTTTGAGCACATTTTTAGGCATCCTTCAAAGTCAATTTTTCATCCTAGAAACACTTTAATTGTATGATTCACACCATTACGATTCCAACGCAATTAACATAATCAAATTCTAAGGCTCGAAAGTTACAAAACAATCACCAAGGATTTCTAGCCTAGTTAGCCTCGACAGTCGTGACGTCGATAAAATACTTGAATGGAATATCGAGTTGCCTTGCTAAAAGAATCTCTTTGTGCTCTCTGCATCATTAAAAGTGGTACCCCGATCCGACATTGTATGAGTAAGTTATGATTTTTTTAAGGTCAAGCCGGGTAGCGTCAACATCTCCTTCAATCAGATAATTGGTTAACACCGCCCATACACAAAAGTCTCATTTTTTTAACATCATTTATTTTAATGTAAAACTATTTAACCAAAATTATACTTTAATTTAGATTTATTTCAATTTAAAAAAGAAAACATTTAATTTCAAATTCATATGAATTGAAATAAATTAATTAAAAACGAAATAAATTAATTAAAAAATGATGCACAAATGTATGGAGATTATTATATAAGATTTTAATTTATGAGGATTATTACATAAGGTTTTAAATCTTACGTGCAGGGAGGGACCATGGCCCACATGCCCCCCTTCACGTTTCTTCCTTATTTTAAAATAAGTGCAATCCCACCTCCAAACAAAACACTTAAACAATTTTATGCACCTACAACAATATGTTCAACAACCAAACTAACTTACTTACTTGGAGAAGCTTACATCACACGCATCGAGATTCGATAACACTCAAGAGATTTGAAAACAAGTTCCCTCAGTACACTCGGGAAAGTTGACAACGAGTGCCCTGAGTACACTCAAAGGCAACGAAACTAACTCCTCCGAAAGTTGTAATATGTTTAAGTTTAAAACCCCTGTATTATCATGTGATTTAAGTAGAAAATCAAGCACACACACACACATATTTCTTGAGGCATATGAATAGGCTTGGCGTTGGTCATATTTTTAAATGGATAAGAAAGGGGGGGAATCCAAGAACCTCCAAATCTTAAATTTGGAGTATGATGGGGAGAGGATGTGGCATCCCACCCCTTTCCCATTATACTCGTTGTGATTTATGTGTGTCATGAAAACGTGAGGGGAGGGGAAGGATCATGCCCCCCTTGTTCTTAATCCTTTTTTTGAAATATTTTAATGATAATGCCTAAGTTTAAGAGGTTATGTAGATTGGTGGAAGGAGCCCCCCATTTTAATATTTTTTAATTATTATGAATCCCCCCCTTTCATGAACTTATTTAAAACCACTTTCAAATTGAGTACTATCACATGAAACCAAGTTCAATGTACGAAAATTCAAGCTTAGTGAGTTCACAACGCATGTATGACGATGATACAAAGACAGAGTCTAGGATTTGAATGTGTAACGACCACTTTCCCAGAGAGCTTAGATGAGTGTGTGCCAACACAATCATTTGGTGGAGTTCATAACTTAGCCTCTAGCTTTCATTTGATGAGGTTCATGACTTGGCCTCCGACGCTAATCAGAAGAGTTCATTCAATCTCCTTTGATGCAAATTGAAGGATTTCCCATAAACTCCTCTGATGTGCATCGAAGGAGGTACCATCAACTACTCTGAGGCAAATCGGAGGAGTTGCCATCAACTCCTCTGAAACCATTGGAAAGATATTTCCGAGTTATAGAACTTTATAGTTATAAGTTTTAAGAAATTACTAACTTATTTCCTTAAGTTTCCAAGATGAATATTTGGTACCTAGTTGGTAGCCCCAGGGAACGCAGCATCTCAATCATGAGCAGATGAACCAGGAACTAAATGCAAGGAATTTTACTTGATATTTCAATTACTTAATGTCTCAATTATTTGTGTTCATATGATTAGTTTTAATAGCTTATTTGGAGTGATTCTTAGCTATTGTATGTTAAATGGTGCCAGGTTCCAATACAGAGTGGAGGAGGGTCGTGCTTAGAATCCTCGTGATGCAATCTACAACGAAAGATGACAAAGAAGCAATAAAAACAGATGTAGCAGTGATAGAGGAGAAACAAGGAAAATCTAAGGAAAATGGATGAAGAGGGGATCTATAAACTCCATGACGATCAACTGTTAAACTTGGATGACGAAGATGTCCCACCAGCACTAGAAGACAAATTCAAACTGGAAATGTTGTCTTTATTTCTCATCAGTACAAAGGGAATAAGACAAACATTAGAAGGCAAAAGGCCAAGGGTCACATTGAACCTCATAAAATACTAAAATTGTACCCAAATATAGGGCTTTTGGCTCTTCAAACATTGTACACTTCTAAACTACTTTGGGAATACAGTGTCAACTAAAATTTGAGAGTCGTCCTTAGAGTTTTCATGTACTATCGCTGAAATTGTTAATACGGAGAAGCCCTCAAGGCCAAATTTTGACTGAGAGAAGGACTTGTATGTGTTGTTGTTTTTCTATGAACTATTTCAAGTAGAATGTTTGTTGTTCACATGGGCTGTAAGAGCATGTTTGTTTATGGACTATTCTGATGCAATATAAGTTTTTTTGCAGTTTTGTTACTCTTTCTTATATTACATGTCCTGAGCAAATGAGTTGTGAATGTATGCGGAAATGTGACTTAGACTTGTTTGGTTATATACTTGTATGCATGTGTTTCTAACTGCATGCCTTCATGACAACTATCTAATTGGGGTTTATGCATAGTTTAGTTTCATTACAAATCATTATGTTACTATAGTTCAATCCTAGCTAGGATAGGATAGATTAGAAATAAATTAGATTTGCATTTACATAGTATTCATCTACATCTTTCATTTGCATAACCAACCATCACTCACCCTCATTGGTGGACCGGGCCACAACTAGTACAACCAAAACAACAATGGTTGTCGGTCCAGAATCCACATGGGTTCCCTATTCCAAACGGTGAGAGGTCTAATTGAGACTTCTTACCAGGGAGAACCCCTTACTATTGTCGAGCGAATTTAGACCCATCAACAAAATTGGCACTAGAAGGAGGGTCGGATGACAAGTATGCCCATGTGGATTCATTTCATCAACTTTTAACCAGTACATATCTCCTCTCCATACCTCTGTATACGATGACCTTTTGAGTCTTCTGAGACCCACCAAGGCCATCTCAATCAAGATAGTCAATCTCTTGTCAAATCCCAAATTTGATGGTGAAGGGTGTGTCTTTGCATTCACGCATCTCAAATAATTCGACATCACTCAACAAAGCCTTAAGATTGTTCAAGACAATGAAACATGTTAACTATTCATTCTCACATTTGAAGGGTGAATTAAAGCCTGGTTTAGGACCTTGCCTGCAAAATCGATTCATAGCTGGAAACAACTTATGGAAATGTTTATCGCAACTCATGAAGATTATGTATACGATGAACTCTTTGACGAACTTAAAGAAATTCGTGGGCTCATAAATGAATCTGTGGATAATTTATTCCTAAGAGTTATGTATATTTGTCATAGATGCCTTGAAAATGATAAACCCTCAGACCAACTAATCTCGAATTGGCTTTCCTATCTTGTCTCTGATCCTGAAAGGTGCGACCTGGATGATCAAACCATCTCTAATTCACAAAACTCAGGTCTGACCACTAAATATAAGGGGTGCACAATCTCTAATAAACACTCTATTGCAGCTATGGGAGAATCTTTACCATAAATCTCGAACCCCGTAGGCTCGAAGTGTGAACTATTTAACGATCTCCCTTCATAAAATCATGAACATATTGTGGTCTGTGATGAATCCCTCACTGTAGAAATCTCGTCATCTTCAAAATCTAAAGATTTTCATTCCCTTTATACAAATATGTTTGATGGAAGTTACCCACATGTGCGGCCATCTATTTATCTCACATCACACTCTTCACATTGCCCTTTTAATGGTGAAACATCAAATGGTAAACCAAACCTAGAACAATGTCCATCCCTGATCGACCAATCTTTCATTCCTAATGACAATCCATCCATAACACATAACCCTTTGCAATATCGACTTCTGGAACCTGTTAAATCCCAATTTGATATAGACAACTCCATTTGTGATTATTATTTTTATGTTCTAGAATTAAATGTGAGCATTAAATTGTCATTCATTGATCCTTTACAATCAGAAATTTCTGACCTAGATGCGCATAAATCACTGAAAATCTAAAGTATGCAGAGCACCATGAGTTCGTTGATCTTCATGAATAAATCACAACAAACTTATATCCCATCACTATGCAAAGTACATGAAACATTGAGCTAGTCCAAGAAACGCCATCATCTTAATCTAATATGAAATTATATGTTAATCCCCATGAGAAAATCTCAATACTCTAGCATTCTTCACATGATTTCATTGATGTAATGGGAGAGGCTCTAGAAGCATATTTCATGCAATGTTTCCCTCAAACAATGAGATATTATTTCTCCCCTCAGCGTGCAGAGTACGTGAAATTTGGACCTAGGGAAATATTCATCGATAATGAAGCAGTCCAATATCAATAGATGATTTTGTCCAGTGCTCGTTGTCTTACTTCTACCCTTGGGATGAGAAATACCACCCACTCTGAGACTCTCTTACAAAGTACGTTGCATGCAAATTTCATTCACGAGCCTCATCGAGTATGTCTCTTGTTGTTGATTTCCTTCCAATAGTCATATAACGATCATTTTAAATTTTTCGACATAATTGAATCTTGGTTGGAGGAATATTACACATCTACATGTACCGTGATTCATGACGTCACTAAATTTAACTTGTTGGGTGGAGACTTGCTTGAATCAATTCTTCCTATCTATCATCCCTCATTGCTTCACTCCCTGGAATTAACCTTCGATGAACATGTGGTTGTAGGTTTTGATTTGCTCGATTGGCTTCCCTGGCACTACGCTTACACCTAGCTTTCTTTCAACCAGTGTAGGGTAGGTTAGGAATAGGATTAACACAATTATTTATTCTATTTTCCTGTTTAAATTAGATCTTAGTATTTGTTTTCGTTTGAATAGTATAGGTTTTGGCTTGTTTTGGATTGCTTCAATAAATTCCACCAACTGATGATTAGTTTAGTGTGCAATTGTGATGGTGGCTTTAGTTTAAAGTTCTTGTCATTAAATCTTTCTCCTTTACATTTAATGTTTTTTGTTTTCTCTTACTAAAAGTTTGACTTAATCTTGGTTTTCCTCCATCTTCATGAGGAAACCATGTGCAGGAATTCTCCGAGAGGTTCAATTGAAAAATTCACTTGTCTCGGCAACATTTACCCTGACATTGATAGTTGGGCAGCCAATTACCCCAAAATGCTGAAAGAACCTATGTTGGGGAATACTTTACAACTTGGAAAAGATTGAGACTGGATCGAAAGATCACATCAGCCGTCACAACCTCGCTCAGGATTGTGTCTATTGAGAAAACCTTTGGAGTGATGGTTACTCTATGATAGGAGGTGTACTTATCCTCATTGAACATGTCATAAATTTTTAGTCCCCCTCTGATGATTCAATCACAATGAGATCTAATTTCAGGGATACTAATTCATCAAAAGGCTCTCATCCTTTGGGGCAGAATTGGTGATTGTCACAACTAGAGTCTTGTGCTTCCCAAAGGGAATATTTATGAACAATTTTGATCATGGAAAGATACATACACTTGAAAAGAAGGACACGATTTGAATAAGACACACGTATTCAAAGGATTTGAATCGATCATGCACCATTTGGAATTATGGTTAATTGAACATGTCATGTTGAAACATCAGTTCTATAGCTTGAAGAAGTGAAGAGGAAACAAAGATCTTACAAGCCCAAATAAGATAAGTCTAGTGGACAATGAATTGGAGTTCTAGCCAATCCTTCACCTAAAGCATAAGGCTGCAAAATTGAATTGGAAGTCTTCAGAAAATCATAATGAAAGGTGTAATTATCAACCAATGCTGGCACTGAAACCCATCTGAATAGAGTAAAAAGTGTATAATATTTCACATGGATTAGTTATTTTAAGAAGCAACAAACTTCTAGCTAGTTAGAATGCACAAATATCCTCGAAACTGTTGAAAACATTCATTTGTGATTTCTTTCTTAGTTCACTTTATTTTTTAATCGCATATTATTGATCGCTATTCATCTAAGGTTTTAATTTTTCAATTTCATCGAGGACTTGGACCAAGTTCATCTCTAACCTTGAATACATTTTTTCTTCTCATTCTTTCATCACCATCTTTTTCCCTCAAAGTTGTTCATTTCTTAGATTATGTTTGTCATATGAGCTCTGATTATACTGAGTGATGTATAGTCCTCTTACCTTCGTCTGTATTTTACAGGCATCTCCTTCGCACTGGAAAAGGCACAAATCAACTTGCATCTCTTTCCTAGCTCACGAGCAGACTTAAGGGGTCTTTGTTTAAATATAAATCAGGACTATTTGGTAATAGTGTGTCAACATTCTAACCAGAATTGAACATAGTGGTTAATCAATGGTCATCCTTGCATACTGGTTGGTGAGAATATCCTATGTAACGGGGGAACCATCCACACACTAAGTTTTTTCTCGCATGAAGGGTGAAGTTTCAAATTCTAAAGGATGAAAACCAAAAGGAATATCTTTACGTAGCCAGGTGCAACAAATAATCAAATAAATCTAAATAGTTGGTAGTCATCCCCTATCATGCTAAAAGACCACCGCTTTCCCCATCCACCGAATGCTAAGCATGCACTAAATAAGTTGAGAAGGAATGGAAAGGAAAGTGTAATGAATCCAAAGGCTCAAAATATCATAAAATAATAGAAGTACACACCATGTACAGAATGTGAGAGTGGAGCACAACTCCAATATAGATAGGTTACACAATAACTCCTTAAATAATAGGGGAACCCCCTCCAAATAACCAAATACCATTCATACTTCACAATTCCATGTCATAATTATGAATACATGATCTCTTATATATATCTATTCACACTTGCACATGGGGTCCCTTTTCTATTAGGCTGACCCCATTACATATATATTTAGACATTACATGTATATTTAGGCCCATATATGCCCCCCCTTGGGGGCATATCATATACATTTAGCCATATATATGCCCCCCTTGGGTCATAACATAGTACCCTCCTTCAAAAAGCTTTGTCCTCAAAGATTTGCAATTAAAGGCTTCACATGTGATGAAACCACGTAATATGATTTTCTTATGTTCTTGCTTTCTTCATTCCATTGTTGATGATCTATCCATCCAAAATCAATTCTTTTCAGTCTTAATCCTTGGTGTCTAGTTGTTGCATAATTTTATTTCCTTTGATTCCATGTATTTTTGTTGTAGCTTATCCAATTTGTAGTGGTTGTTGGTCTCTGATAATAGCTTGTTGAAGAGTAGTTTGGTGATGCCTTATTCCATGAATATTGACAATTATTCCATCTTCTTCCTTCATAATGTTGATATCAGCCTTTTTGTCTTCCTTGAAATGTTTCCTGGTAATGAGGGTGTCGACATGGTTTCACATTTGATGGTCTTCCTTCACTCTGCACATGCATTTCATCTATCTTCTTTTCAGAGACAATGACATCCTTGATCATCTTTGCTTGGTATTTGATTACTCTAGCCTTGGAGATAATACCATCATATTTGGCATGTACATCTTGTAGATGGGGTTCAACTTCTTCAAGTATCTTTTGTTGACCTTCTTGAATCTTTTCTTCTTTCTCTTTTTGAAACTGCAATGTCACCCCATTTATCAAATTATGATGTCCTTCTTCAATTTTGGATTGCATTTCTGATTTTACCTCATCAATATTTAGGGATTCTTCAACCTTCTTACAATTTTTCTCTTCAAGTATTTTGGTAGATTCTTCATTCAAGATCCTTCTTTCTTTTTGATTTTGACAATTCTTCTTTTCTTCTTTCAATCTCTTGACCTCATCCAATAGCTTTTTATTATGGTTTCGTAATCTACATATCTCTTCATCTTTGTTTTTCAAATCTTCCCTTGACTCATCCTTTTCCCACTTTGATTTACTATTCTTTTCTTGCTTTAAGTTCTTAACCTCCTTAATGAGTGATTCATTAAGGGATTGTATCTTAGATAACTCCCCACCCTTCTTCTTAATATATTCCTTTGCTTCTTTTAATTCATCTTGAATTCTATACAATTCCTCCATTTTTGTATCCCTAATACATTTATCTAAGAAGAGTTTTTCAAATTCTTCCCATGTGCAGTACCATGTAGTATCTTGATCAATACTCATCCACCACTTCCAAGCTTCATCAAAAAAATAATTTCTTGCCTTTGAAAGAGTCATATCATATTGTTTTACCAAACTCAACCATTCCATAGGATTGATTTCATCTTTATTTTCATCTCCTGTAAATTTAGGTATTTCCATTGATTCTTAATTGAGGTCTAACCCCAACCCTTAACTTAAAACCTCAATATATTAAGGATAATGATCTCAAATAGTTATAGTATTTGTTCCCATATAATATGTTAGGTTTCCACTTTCCAATGGATTTTGAATCATCTCAATCTTACATTCCAACCAAAAGTTATGATAGTTTTAAGTGAACATACCTTTGAAACCCTGATTTGGAGTTTGTCCTCCTAACCGACCTTCCTTATGATGTATCTCTGTAATTTCGGTCCTTATGAGTCTGAAACTACAACCTACAGTACTATAAAATGTTTGTTTTTCAATGCCATGGGTCTACAAAAATTGGATGTGCCAAGTGGAAGTTATGGTAACTTCCCCACACTTTGCTGATTTTTTTCCTTTCCAGGAAAGAGACCTTGTACAGTGTGCTCCGCACATAATGATTGATATAAAATTATGAAAATTGTACCAGAAATACTATCGACTGTCCAAGGTTCAATGAAAGTGGTCTCACTCAATTTGGATCCTCGATGAAGAATATATGGCTTTTTTACCCATAACACATGTTTGAGACTAGTTACATGACTAGTCAAAAACCTTATCGTACACAGAGTGTATCTACAAAAGTACAATTTAACAGAAGCTGAAATTCATACCACAGGTACTCTGATAATTCTTCTCAATATCCTCCAGGTTTCACCTTCTGAAGTATCTCTGAGAAAAATTTCTAGTGAAAATTCTAAAATGACTTTATTAAGAAAGCAAAACCCTAGGATCGATGCTCTGATACCAATTGTAATGAATCCAAATGCTCAAAATATCCTAAAGTAACAAAAGTAAACACCATGCATAGAATGTGAGCGTGGAGCACAACTCCAAGATAGATAACTTACACAATAACTCCTTAAATAATAGGGGAACCCCCTCCAAATAACCAAATACCATTCATACTTCACAATTTTATGTCATAATAATGAATACATGATCTCTTATATATAGCTATTAACACTTGCACATGAGGCCCCTTTTCTACTAGGTTGACCCCATTACATATATATTTAGACATTACATGTATATTTAGGCCCATATATTCCCCCCCTTGGGGTCATATCATATATATTTAGCCATATATATGCCCCCCTTGGGTCATAACAAAAAGTTTGACCAGGCTAGGGGACATGCAGATATCTCCGTCGGTTCTATGGATGCTCCCTAGCAGTGAAAAAAGGTGTGTGATGTTGTGGTGACTCCATCGGGGCTATGGAAGCTCGCAAGAAATGGAGCAACACTTGAAAGATATCTATATATGCACTTGGTGAAAAATATTTATTTATCCCAAATATATAGCAGCCCCAAAATGGAGATACAAACATGGATCGTCAACACAGTTTAAGGAAATAAACCTCATCATAACTTATCCTCTACTTACAACAGACGATCTCCACTAGCCGATATGCAAGCATCTCCAGTGATCCCACCACGATGAAATCTTTCAGGTAACTGTTGAACATTATTTCCATAATTTTTTATCTTAAAAGTAATTATATGACCTTCTACATTTTCTTCTTATCAGTTAGAAAAGACTAGTAGACATTTTGGCTTCGCCCAGTGTATCACTATTTATTGCACACACACAACAACCTTCCAATTTTCTTGCCTTATCATATCTCCAAGAAAAGAAATTGGGCCCTCATTTCATTCTTCCAACCGAAACTCTCACACTCTCTCCCTCGCGTAAATGGCTATGCCCAAGTTTTTTCCTCTCGCTCTTCCCGCCTAATCATTTCCAGTTCCTCCTCAGATCACTTATACTCGATAATTCGCACTTCGGTGAGTCCCCTATTCCTGCACTGATACATAGTGTAACGGCGTGCACATTCTTCTTCCACCTTTTCATTGACACACCATTGATTTTCTAGTTAGTACATCATCCACCTCCCTTTGAACTTTGTTGATGCCCTATTGCGCTTCCACCAAACCTCACTGGCACACATATTCATCGTCGAAGAATTTCGCATGATCAATGTCGTCCCACCGATATTGGTCACATGATTATCTTTACCACGCACATGCCTTTCACCAATTGACTCCCTTCCACTGATGTCATTGCATCACATTTCAACAATGTCCCTCTCTTTCGCTTTGTTGCACTGCATATCGATAAGGTTCACCTCTTTTTCATCGACGCGTTGCCTGTTGATAAGTTTCCCTCTTCTGTCCTCGATACATCAGCTTAAGGACGTCAACCCCTCATCGTTTCCAAGTGCATCGAAGATGATCCTCTCCCTCTCGCCAACACTAACTAGGTTAGTGTAGCCTACTTTCATCTTAAGGCTTATCTTGTCCCCCTCTTAGCTTAGATCCCTCCTTATTGCGCTCATCAACCAATCTCCTTACAATTTCAATGACTAAAATCTCCATGCCTATCTAGACAGTTGGCCAATGATTTCATATCTCACTAGATTCGCTTCAGATCGTAGTTGTAATCAAGTTTGTAGTGTTCCCCAATGGATTTTTTCACGTACGTGGTACTAGCTTGTTTGCTTTTCATTTCTTGATGTTATGAATAAATATTCGTTGCGAAAGCATCACCTAGCATCAGATCAGATAACCACAACTATTGGTCTTGCATTGATTATGAAATGCACTTCGGAAGAAATTTGGTCCTTTCAACTCTTAGATAGTATTGAGCGCAATGGACACCAGTTGGTTGTTTTAGCGGGTTTATAACTTTGTGCTATTGACGCATAACCTTAGTCTCAATGGGTAAATCTAGAGCATGTACATCACAGATGACTCGACAACTAACGAAATATAATTTGGGTGAAGTAGCAGTGGAAATGGGACCTGAATTTTCATTAACAAATGCCTTTGAACGCATTTTTAGGTGTCCGTCAAAGTCAAATTTTCATCCCCGAAATAGGTTAATTGCATGACTCCCACCATTACGATTCCAACGCAATCGTCAGAATCGAATTTCGAGGCTCGGAAGTTACAAAATGATCACCTTCTAGCCTAGTCAACCTCGACAGTCATGACATTGATAGAATACTTGAATGGCATATCCAGTTATCTCACTAAAAACGTCTCTCTGTGCTCTCCGCATCGCAAAAAATGGTACCCCAATTTGACATTGTATGAGTAAGTTATGAACTTTTTAAGTTCAAGTCGCATAGCGTCAACATCTCCTTCAATCGGGAATTAGTTAACACTGCGCATACACAAAAGTCATATTTTTTTTAACAACATTTGTTTTAATGTAAAACTATTTAATTAAAATTACACTTTAATTTAACTTTATTTCAATTTAAAAAAGAAAACATTCAATTTCAAATTCACACGAATTGAAATAAATTAATTAAAATAATTAAAAATGAAATAAATTAATTAAAAAATGTTGCGCAAATGTATGGGGATTATTATATAATATTTTAATGTATGGGTGTTATTACATAAGGTTTTAAAGCTTACGTGGAGGGGAGGGACCATGGCCCACGTGCCCACCTCCACGTTTCCTCGTTTTAAAATAAGTGCGCCCCCACCTCCAAAGAAAACACTTAAACAATTTTATGCACCTACATCGATATGTTCAACAATCAAAATAACTTACTTACTCAAAGAAGCTTACATCACGCGTGTAGATAGCACTCGGGGGAGTTGACAACAAGTGCCCCGAGTACACTCGGCGACAATGAAACTAAATCCTCCGACAGTTGTAATATGTTTAAGTTTCAAACGCGTGAGTTATCATGTGATTTAAGTGGAAAATCATGCATATATATATATTTCTTGAGGCATATGAATAGGTATATTTCTTGAGGCATATGAATAGGCTTTGTGTTGGTCCATTTTTTAAATGGAGAAGAAAGGGGGGGAATCCACAAACCTCCAAAACCTGAATTTGGAGTATGATGGGGAGGGGACGTGGCATCCCACCCCTTTCCCATTATATTCATCATGATTTATGTGTTCCATGAAAACGTGAAAGGAGGGGAGGGGAGGGGTCATGCGCCCTTGTTAGTTCCTGCCTGCGGCGAGGGATTATAGCTTTCACCTCCCGATTGACCGCCTGTTACCTGGTCGATTTTGATATATTACTTGGTGTATTTTGTCTCTATCTTAAAAAAAATTTCAATGGTTTGAATAAAATATTTATTATTTTAATTATTCGAAATAAATAAATAATTTTATATATTTCGCAATTTCATAATTTTAATTTTGTGATTGGGATGGGGGTTGTGATGGGACTATATTAAGCCTGGTGTGCTCAATTTTTCGCCACTATTTGTCAGAAATAGTAAACAATTAAAAATTACATAATTTATTAAAAGGCCATGTACATGATAAGTGGCATAGGGTTGTTGCAGTCGGGGGTTGGTGCAGTTGGTTATTGCATTGGATGTCCTCCACCTATACTACATGCATAGTCTAGCAACAATTTCCCTTCATTCTACACCTATGCAATTGCCCCCTGCATACAATGCTTCAGGCTTCATGCACTCGCACTTGCTAATTGGTCTCTCTGTGAAGCTAAGTTGCCCTTGCTAATTGGTCTCTGTGTGAAGCTAATTGTCTATGAAGCTAACTTCATAATTGCTCTCTTATGCACCCTTGATAATTGATCTCAAGCTTGTTGGTGCACCGCTTGTTCATTAATCTGAAGAACAAGAACAAGAGGTCAGAACAAGAGCAACAGGCCAGAACAAGAATAAGCATGCAGTAACTATTGATCATATGATTAACATTTTTTGTACTGATGCGATCGTAGCTAATGCAATGTCTCTGTACACAACTAGAATCTTTGTTGTTGACTAATCCTGCCAATGTAACTACAATATTAGACAACTTTCAGGAATGTTTACTATTTCTATTAAATAATCTTTGTTGCATATTACTCTTGTTAAATAATCTTAAAGAAACAATGATCTTAGCGTGCATGAAAAATTATCATATATTTGGACAGTATAATTTGTATGTGACAATATAAATTTTGAGCATACTTAGGGCCACCCACTTCATCATCCTCGTCATATAAATTTAAATTCTTTGGAGGCAAAGGATAGTGCCCCATTAGTGTACAGGCTCTTGCGATCATCATAAGAAGGTAGCCTCTTGCCCAAATGTGACTTTCGAAGATATTTCTACAACCCTGTCATGAAAAAACAACCCCCATTGCAAATACCCAGGATTTATGTGTTGCTTTACTGGGATTTTCTTTGACAGGCTTCAAAACGATCAAAACAAAGAACAAAAGGGATTTCAGTACATCTATGGTATTTTCCATATTAAGCACCATTAATTAAAAGAACTAAAGAAAGAAAAAAACACTATCGCATCTGACTATTTCCCTAAATACTAGGAAACTTTTCACATTAAAGTATACACTCACTAGTAAGCAGTTCTATCACTCGGATGTCTTTTCCACGCTTCCAACTAAATAACTCTCGGGTGATTATACTACCTAAATTTTAACCCCTACTTGAAATAACAAAATCTAATTTTAAAAGTTTTCTGATTCTTCATAAAAATAAAATGGTTCAAATGACTGATTTGCAACATGTCGACCATCTAAAATTCTTCCAGAGTAAAAACAAAAAAACTCAACGCTAAACAATAAAAAAAGAAATCCTCCAAAATCCTAAGTGTCCTGAACAAAAATTTCATCTTTTTTTCTAGATAAAACATTAGAGTTATGAGATCCCTGAGCTAAAGACAACAAATTTAAAGGCCAAAAATGAAAAATCTCAAAGGTACCAGTTACTTACATATTATGTATCTGAGTTACTCCTCCCAGGAAATTAAGACAAAATGTAAATTTTCCCTGGCTAGAAATTCTCCGAAAAGAAAGGCTTCGGCGAATTATAGCTGCAAAACGAAAAATATTTTGGCTATTCGAGAGTTTGCTGCAAATAGTTGTAGAAGAGATTGAAACCTAGCAAGCTGGGTCTAAAAGCTTGGGTGTGTATTGTAACAGTGACCCAATGGCTAGCTTAAACTTTAGAGAACAAAATTCTCATTAGACATTAAGTACTTTAGACAGACACAGTGTACCAGACGATGTCTTCTCTGAAATGGCATCAAGAAACCGTTCCTCATTATTTCACGAGCAACATGAAGGCCCCAAAAGGCCAAAATCCTTCAAATCTGAAATTTTGGTATCCTCTGAGATTTCCACTACTTACAAACTTCCAATCCACAGACAATGGTATTGGTTAGAGCTTTCAAGTTTTGACAAAATGCACATGACAACTCATAGTCATTAGGCCATGTGTTAGCCTCAACACTCAAGGAAAACTACACTATCCATTTGTCAATGAGATGTCCATTGGCCTCCACCTAACTCCGTTATGATTTCCTCCTTACTTTGTTTTGATCGATGATCTTGAATTACGGACAACTAAATAGTTTTATTTTATTAAACTAGCACAGCCGACTCGCGGCTGGAGAACGTAGAAAGGGTTCCATTCAGAACAAGAGCTGTGACTGAGCCGACTCCAACACAGAGCCCATATAAACAACACGACAGAAATTACTCCATGTGCGCTGAAGGTATGGTATGATTTGAGTGTGTTCTGGATAATGACAGATGAATCGTCCGTGCAGGTAGTGGTATCAAATGACCTTTCAGATATAAAAAATGAATGAGTGAAACCAAAATGAAACGTGTGCATAGTGTTTTTTAATGATATAAACGTGGCCTAATATTTTAATCCTCCTTAATCATTTGAACGTGGCAATTATGTAGTTTTATAGTAAATTTATAATGTGATTAGGTAAATGTAAAAAAGTAAACATGTTAGTGATGCCTTCATAAATGCAAGGAAGTTATGAACAATAAATCTGAAACATTGATTTTGAAGGACGACTAAGAATATGCCAACATCTTCAATGCTTAGCCATGAGATTAGAATTTAAGATTAAAAAATCATTAATTGTGCCCATTATCAATAGATGTACGCCTTTAGAAAACAGAGGTTGATATTTATGAATAACATGCACTTTCCATACTTTATGCCAAAAAGAGTTTTTGGCTTTACTCTTTTACCTTGTGCGTTCTTGCGACCAAGTTCTTAGATTATTTAAATAGATTATTTGAATAAGGATCGAGATTAGTGGAAAACATATTGAAATATAAGGCATCTATAACAAGTGACAACTGTAACTTTTCATATCAGTTGATAGCTGTCAGGTAAACAAAAATATAAACTCGTTTTTCTGAGATTGTGGCACTATTCAGATATTTGTATACTCCGCCAATACAACGCTGAAGAGTGCTAAGCATCCCTTGAAGTGTTACTAATGCATATTTATGGTATACATGTTATATACTACAAGTTGCACAAGATATGTAGCGTTTTGCCTACAACACTGCCACGGGCAAATAAACTCTATTCAAACTTCAAAGATACGTTGTTCGTGAAAAATGCCTGATGCCATGCATGTAGAGACATTGTTCCGCATGATTTCTAGGGTTTTGTTCTTGCCAACGTGTTGTAGAAGTTTCCCTTTTGCCAGAGAGCTGTAGAAGCTTCCTTCTGAGATTTCGTTTTCTAGCGAGTCTCCTTGAACTAAGAACTAGGTGATGTGCACTCCTTGAAATACTTAGGGTTAAGATACTGTTCAGAAATTATCTCTCTTCTTGATTCACTGGAAAATCTAAAATACCTCCAATGCTTAGTGTTAAGAGACTGTTCAGAAATTATCTTTGTTCCTTATTCATTGGGAAATCTGAAAAATCTCCAGTTAATAGATTTGACAAATGCTTCCAGTTTGCAGATGCTTCCAACTTCTTTTGGGGATCTAATTAGGTTGAAATACCTATTTTTGAGAGGTTGG
This sequence comes from Picea engelmannii, assembly GCA_009831015.1. NCBI lineage: Eukaryota > Viridiplantae > Streptophyta > Pinopsida > Pinales > Pinaceae > Picea > Picea engelmannii. The sequence continues at coordinate 107,926 of ML831331.1, forward strand.
CCCAATTTTACCATCTCCGATGAAGCATTTGGAGATATTAACACCCCAGAATACTTAGATCTCAAAGGTTGTAGCAATGTGAAGGAATTTCCTCCCCAAGTGGCACACCAACGGTTCTTGTTAAAATTAGATGTGTCTGAAACGGGGTTAAGAGGATTGCCTGCAAACGGTATTGGAGACCTATCCAAGATGGACGTTCTAGAATTAGGAGGTGATCGCTTGTTGTCACCTTTGCTTGTTTATCTCAAAAGATTGAAGGAATTGTGGATACTCGATTGCCCAGAATTGAAATGCTTGCCTCAATCCTTTGGATTGTTGACTCACTTGATGCACTGACGATATGGAAATGCTTGACGACTGTCTATAGATACTAGCACGGATTCGGCTGGAGAACGTCGAAAGGTATAGGTTACTGAAAAGCTGCAGTGATAGTTGAAAGGATGTTTAGCTTTCATTGCGTTCTTTTAATCTCAAGGAACATGGCAATGCAAAGTTTTATACATATTAATTTTTCTTAATCAGTTAACCTGTCAATCAATGGTAAGAAAAGTAATTTCTTAATCATATTAAGTAAATGTGAAAAAGTAAACAAGGTAACCGAAGCATTCAGAAATGCAAGAAAGTTATGAGCATTGAATTTCATCCATTGATTAGAGAGTACGACTAAGAATATATCAGCATCTTCAATTGTTAGCCATAAGATTAGAATTTTAAATTAAAAGATGATTAATTGTGCCTATTGTCAATATTTCAGCATAACAAGTGATTTTACATCTTAATCATGCCTTCACCCAAAGCTTAATATATATTCTTATTTTTATATCTGCAGAAAGCAGCTCTATATTAATTAGTAAATTTATAAATTAATTTCTAAAGTTTAACCTTAGATTTAATAAATAACATTTTTTATTATATTATAAAATTACTTATTTATGATTTCATTTAAATGTTAATAAATAATAATTTTAGATATATGATAAAATTATTTATTTATGATGTCATTGTCTAAAAACATGAAATGATTAATTTTATGTGGTTTTTCTAATCTTTATTAAATTAAAAAATAAAAATATTAAAATACCATATTTCATTTCATTATTATCAAACTTTAAAGTACAGAGGAAACCATTTATGAACCCACTACAATGTCACTATCAACTATTAATGTTTATACTCCAGAAAACTATGTGAAAAGCCGCTACAAGAGAAATATATAGATGCAGAATCGAGATGGGCACATTTGCTTGAACGATATTAAGGCCATGGACGAGGAAAAATATTATCACCGGACGATAAGAATCTTTCTAGTAGTAGTCTTAGTAGCGTTGGAGGAAAAAAATTCAAGGACATACTTTTCTATTGTTTCAGTCCGTAAACTCATGCCCCAAAATTTGTAATCTAATGCTTACCTACTAAGATGAAAAGATAGAAAAACTCTTACGTTTTTATGATTAATGGATGGTATCTTTTTTATTGCTTTCCTTTTGATTATGTTACATTGCACTGCTTTTAATAGTTTTTTCGTTTATGTTGTAAAAACAACATTTTCTTTTGGTAAAAGATCTCTCGGACTGGGACTAGATATTAAACTAGCATCGATATTGGCTCTGAAAGGAGAGGATTTGATTTTGCGGAAGGAATATGTCCTTACAAGAATATTATGACACTAGCTTGGACATGTAGATAGGTAGATCTAGGGACCCAACCTCCCTGACATCTTGAGTTGATGACTCTTCCTTCCTTCTTTGTCAAACCTCAGCAGAGCTCCCTTAAGAGAAGATAGGTAAGGAAGTTTTAACTGTATGTGTTCCATGAAAATTGAATATTTCTTACATTGTCTGTTGTGGTTAAATTAATGATAAATTATACGTAAACTAATTTACATGGTCCTCTAACACTACTACATTGGGCGCAAATTACGACGAAATATTACAACGGTTTAGAAGTTCGTCGTATTTTTTTGCATTTTTTGTACTAAATTTATCTTTTTTTTTCGGGGTCCAAATGTTGGTCGCTCTAGCGACCAACATTCTAGGTTGGTCGATTTAATGACGAATATTGGTCGCTCTAGCGACTAACCACCATTTAGTCGCTCTAGCGACCAACAAGGGCACGTGTGGGAATCAAATGGTCATTTGCGGCAAATCAATCATATATATATCCCAGTTACGACAAATTTTCTATAGTTACGACAATCATTTTCTACAGTTGCGAAAATCATTCGGGTGTTCTGATGCAATGGTGTTCTGGTTTTTATGAAATCTTGATTTCAATTCTCTTTCAAGAAGAGAAACATTGAATTGATCAGACTCTACATAGATGAGATTTTGAAGGTCAGTACTTAAAAATTTTCTGTGTGATTTAGTAATTTGGTGCTATTGAACTATTTTATAGTTTATTTTCACTCCTTCTAAGGGTTTAGAGGAAGAGGTTATAGGCGCTAATTATGGATAAAAGATATATGTGTTAAGTGTTAATGGTAATACATACAAATATTTAGGGGTTATAGGGGATAATTCTTAGGGGTTATATATGCTAGGGTTTTAGTATTTAAGTGATGAAGACGTTATAGGTATTTGGAAATAATGGGTTATAACTATTAAAAGTTAAATGAATTATAAACTAGATGAGGTGTTATGGGTTATAAATATTATAAAGGGCAGATATTAATGGTTAAGTGCTTACATGAGTTATGGTTAGGAAGGTTAGGGGTGATATTAGTTAAAGGACTTAAAGAGTATACATGTTTGGACTTATAGGGGTTATAGTTGTTAATAATTAGGTGATATGTGTGTAATGGGTTATATGGGTGAGGGGTTAGATGTCATGGCAGTAAGGGGTTAGT
>ML831332.1:5285-15770 GCA_009831015.1 Picea engelmannii
TAGACTAGTGCCAATGAAAATACCCACATGCTTGGCACCTTGGCCTCTTGTGGGAATGCCTCCTGAAGCTACAAAAATCAACACCGAAGGCATCTAAAAAGAAATGGAGCCATTGCTCTCACATGGTACATCACATTATCACCAAGCTCCATAGTCATGCCTCCCTCTAGCTCCCGAATCCTACTAAATAAAGACCTGTCACATGTCATGTGTTTCGAAGCTCCATTGTCCACATACCATCCAACATTAGACATAGTGTTAGAGGACAAATAAGAGACCAAATCCATATCCATCTTGGAAAATCTAGAATATAAAGAAGAACCTCCTCCACCTATCATAGGTGAAAAACACTAGCATCTACTAGAACAAATCAACTACCTACTGTAGGTCCTCCTAGGAATCACACCAACTGAAATACTTCAATAGCAACCATTGATGTAGTAGATCTATCATCTCTCATCATGAGAGAAATCCATCAAAACGTTTCACATGTGCAAGTGCTCATCTCAAGCAACCTAGCGTATCACACCCAACAACCTCAACAAGGTCAAGTACCTTTCCCAGGAAATCTCCAATTGAAATACAAATTCCCTCTTACCCTAGAGTGATCTCAACCAAAACAAGCTTTGAAAGCATGTAGAAATTTTTGCACTGTTTGACTTTTAATGCAAAACAAAAATTTCGCCTCCATGACTAGAGATTTCCCAGATCTTAACCCTGTGAATTTTCAGACTTAGGGCTGTTATGAAATAGAGTATAAAACAGCAGTGAAAAGAGTACAACATTTCACTTTCTGATAGTTCAATCTTCTAGGCAATCCAAGGAGAAAAGGTACACAACAACCTTGATAAGTTTCAGCCCTCTAGGGCAACTTATCGCACATAAACCAGATCTGAAAATTCACTTTTACAGAAGTAAAATAGAAGGCATATCAACAGAAAAACAACCCTTAGATTCTTCATTGATGATGTCAGATCACTTAACTATTGTCCTTTTACTTACGTCAAATCAAGAAGTCATATATAGCTGTAAATATCAATATATGAAGAATATATACGGCTGAAAATGAAATCTGGAAAATGCACAAGTTCCAGATAGCTGAAAACTTCATTAAATATGCTCAAGATGAAGTACATGTATATACCATAGTCTTCTCTCAAGGCTAGTACAAGTCCACTAGCTCTCCAAAACCCTAGCTACAGAAAACATGAAAACCCTATCTCAACCTATGAGCTTCAATATGTAAGAATCACTCCAAGACATCCTCCAAGGCAAGACATCCTCCTCTTCTTCTCCACCAAAGAGATTGTAGGGTTTTATCAAATATACCATAGCCTTCTCTCAAGGCTAGTACAAGTTCACTAGCTCTCCAAAACTCTAGCTAGGGAAAACATGAAAAGCCTAGCTCAACCAAGGAGCTCCAATATGTAGAAATCACTCCAAGGCAAGACACTCTTCTCTTCTTCTCCACCAAAGAGACTATATGGTTTTATCACTAAACCCTAAGCTCAAACATCCAAGGGATAAACCCTAACCCTAGAATTTCATGATGCTCCAATATACTCCAAGAAGATCAAGAAACCCTAGTGAGTCTGAGAGAGAGAGAGAGAGATGAAGTACAAGTGAAGAGTAGAGAGAGAGAGAGAGTACAAGTAAAGAGTTGAGAGAGAGAGAGAAGAGTGATCATCACCAATGTCTCCTCCACAAGAGCAAACCCTAGTCACAAGAGAAAACTCCAAATGAAGACTTCTCCTTTAGACTTCATAACTCTACTGCACCGACAAACTTGCCTAATAATTATAGACAGCCAACCCTGTCACCGTTGGAAGCCCGTCCGTTCAGATTGGTGGTTTTCCATCTCAAGGGGGTGTCCCTAGGGGTTATATGTTGTTTTCAAGCTAAGATTTGTGCATAAAACCCCAATTGATTAGCACACAATAAAAGCTTGCTCTTGAGCTACTAATAAGTAGTCAAAAGTGAGTTAAACTTGAAAAAACATAAGAGTGGTAGAGATCAAATCCTAAAGATAGCTATAACAACGAATTTAATGGACATGGGTCAAGTGAATCTGCACCTTAGGTGAAAAAGATTCAAAATAAGTGCACTATAAAATACCATAACACTGCAAAACAACTTAATCAATGACATCCAATATGTTCAAAGAGCTATAACAAAGCATAATTTTACCAAATCGCATATTACCCAAGAGATTGATTGCATGATAGTGAGTCATAGGTGACAGGTTGCCATGGATCTCCTTTATTGCAGTGGTGGTAGTGGTCTAAGGTCTAGGAGGATGGAAGAGTGAAGAGTTGTCTGCTGTTTCATTCTTCTCTGAAAGAATATTGTCTAACCCTTGCTTTGTCTTTTGAATCTGCATATACAGAAGCTCACTCTAAGGGAATCAATTTTCCCTTATTACTAGTGGATGAAAGCAAGAAAAACATGCTAAATTCTATTATCCTTTGCATGGATGCCAACTTAGTTTGCGACTGTTATAGCAGGCTTTTCTTTGCTATTTTAATCCTTTTTCTAGCCTTATTTCTTTTCCATGCAAATGGAATTGGTAAAAGCCTTCTACTTTAATTCTTTTAGCTTTTGTGGAGTTGGCCTTCTTTTTCATGCTAAATAATTGGATAAAGTTGAGCTTTAAACTTTTCTTAACAAAACATGGTAACTTGGCATGTTTGCCAGTAAAAAATGACAAGGGCGAGTTAGATAATAAAACACTTTATTTAAAGCTTAAATTTAGGCTACATAGAATTAGCACAAGCCAAATATACCCAAGAGGTCAAACTAGGTTGTGGAGTGGTCAAATTTAACATATGGAATCAAGGTTTGGAAAGTCAAACTTGACAATAATGCACCTAAACATAGCCACTCAAATTAGGGTTTTGACATGAGTCAAACTTAAGCTTCTCATGCAAAATGGACATCCTCCATCAAGCTGACACATGTCACCCTAGGAGAAAATCCACTTGCACAACAATGATCTTGACTCATCGCTCTTCACGCACCGAAATCCTTGAACCACTCCACCATTGCATGCTTGGAACTAAGACATTCATCCTGTACCTTCCATACAAAGAAACTGCTAATTATAGAAGTGACCAAAAAGTAGTCTTCCTCTAAAAAAGCAAAAAAAAAAGTGAGAAAGACTAATCCTTCAGAGATGGGGCATTAGGCTATCTTCTAAAAAACAAAAGTGAAAAAGTGAAAAAATAGGCAACATTGATGATCTCATATGTAGTTAAAATCAGTCTTGTTGAACTTACAAAATTACAAGGATCAAGAATATATAATCATCTCTAACATGTGGCACTGTAATCTTTGGGTACTGGAAAAAAAAAATTTGCTAAATATTGTAGTTTTCTAGAATTTGATGAAATTGACTCTAGAAGGTGTCCTGATCCATGTCAATGTTTTGATGCATCTAAAATCAGACCAGTGTGATGAAATCTCGTTGGATCTTAACCCTCTAGTTGCACAAGTACTACTGGGGGTTAATAGGTTCATGAAGAAACCCTAGCGACTTCCTCCAAGAAGCTAAGTACAAAAAAAAGAGATACAATGATGTGATGTGATAATTACGGGAAGGACTCTTTCCTTCCTTTATTTATATGAGAGGTAAGGGAGGCAAAGAATACAATGTGAGCCTAAGCCCTTACAAGCAACCTACCGTGAGCACTTGTAGGCCAACACAAGTGAAGCACTTCACTTCAAAGTACACATGTCATGCTCCAAGGTGATGTTGTACACAATAAGGGCTCCAATATGATGTAGCTACACAAGGTAAGTCCACAACTCTACATCCCTCTGTCATGAGCTTCCATGGTCTCCATCGATCCTCCTAACCAATGCACTCCAATGGGTCAACTACCCCTTGCAAGACTACAATTGCAGTATAGGCATTGTCGAGTCAACTCTAAGCCTCCAAACAAGAATCCAAGCAACCGCATGCTATCTAGGGCTTGATGCCCTCCACCAAGATGCATAATGCTCCTCCTCCCAAGTAGGGTGTTCTCTAAGAAAGAAAACTCTCCATGTGGTCACAATGAAGGGCATCCACCCATCTGTCAAGACAAATCCAACGCCTAAGGGAAGAATACCAAGCCAACACCTAACTGAGGTCAAACAATCACTAAGCAAGCTATCTCCGTTGTGTATTGTTACCGTCCTTATACACTTGCAAACGTGAGCTAGGCTTACTCCTAAGGAATCCTAGGGGGGTAGACCCTAGTTACTAGATGAAATTAAAAGTTAAATTCTAGGTGTTGTTTTTAGTTTATTAAGGTTTGGGGGAATCTAGCCTATATGCAAAAGCAATAATGCAATGTGCAATTTTTTCAATGCAAAAGAAGTATGTTCCCTAAGTCTTCTAAGACTAGTGCCTATGATTGGGCAAGGGGTCAACTAAGTTTAAGGGAGATTAGATTTTACAAAGATTACAACAATAAATACAAAAGAATGTTAAATACAAGATTACAAAATTAGACTAGATACAAAAGAATACAAGAACTAACTATCAAAGTTACAATTAAGTGATACAACAATGAAGATACAAGATATATAGATTGTACAAGCAATATAACTAACCAAGTAACTAACTTGTGAAAAGACTTGATGTGCAGGTAAAGGAGATATGCTCAAAGGAAAAACAACCACCACACACAAGCCAACTATCCCAACAAGAGTGCCTCCAAGGGATGTGCAAATCAAGGGGAAGCCTTCCATGTCATACACAGCCACAAGCTCCAACAATGAAGAAGCCTCCAAGGGATGCGCAACTTCAATGAAGGATACCAATCACATCAAAGATTAAACTAAAACTCAAAAATAAAGCATGAAAGAATGCCTCCAAGGGCTAGAGCGCAACTTTTAAACCACTTAGTTCAATCCACAAATGCTTGAAGTAAATTGCATAAAAGATGTAAATTTAAAGTACTTTCAAGAGTGTACTAAATCATGAACCATATAAGATGTACCCAAATAGATGCCCAAGGTTGAGTGGATTAATTTTAGGATTAGTTAAGTTATTAAGTTAGAAATGAATCCTAGACTAAGTGACAACCCAAGAACTCCCCCCGCTTGTACCATGTTATGTCCTCCACCTCTTGATGAAGAGGATTGGAGAGACTCAATAGTCTAGTCATCCCCACTAGACTATAGTCTCATACACTTTGGGGAGAAGTCAGCTAAACCCAACGTTATAATATTAAGTTGACTTGGATAAAGAAAAAGTAACTCAATGGAAGAATAGAACAGATGAGAATGAGTTAGTAGTTAACCCTAGGGGTTAAACTAACTCAACAGAGAAACATATTGGAGGTATAAAGGAAAGGCAAGGGCGCACCTCTCACTCACCTTGGATGATTATTGCATTTTGTTTTTGGGCTCTAGAGCACAACAGTTTTGAGGGTTTTGAGAATACAAACCCTAGAGGACAACTCGGTGGTGAAAGATTCCACCTATCTTGTTCCAAGCTTGATCTCGTGGATGCAATACTCCACCCACACCATTCTACTTCAGCTACAGGTATTATCTTCTATTCAGAGCAGCAACAGGGCGTAACTTGGAGGGTTTCCAGCAAAGGGGGCGCACCATTGATTGAAGGAGGATTCGATCTAGGGATCTGAGAGGGATTTTGGAGATTTGGCCACTTGGGTTTTCTTTGCAGGGCCTTGATCATCATCTCTAGTGCATTTTGAGAGAGTTACACTAGCCAATTGATTTCCTAGAGCATTGGCACGATTTGGAGAGGAGGGCGCTATTGGGAATCAGATCTATTCATTTTGGAGGAGTAAAACTTCAGATCTCACCATGATACTTCACCAGGAGGTTCACCTTGCCCTAATCTATCATTCTGAAGAGTTTCACAGTGATTGGAGACCTTCTTCAACAGGGTCGAATTATTGGGCCTTGATAGTATTCAGGAGGGGCAGTCTTACTTGAGGATTCAGTATTTTGGAGGAGCAAATCTTGGCATTTCGTCTTGAAACTTCAGGAGGGGGTTCTATTTGCCTCGATCTATCATTCTGCATAGTTTGGTGCCATTTGGAGGCTTCCAATAGCTAGGCCGAAATATTGGCCCTTCACAACCATTCATGAGGGCGTATCTTCAGCCAGGGGGGTTTGGACTTGACCCTAGTTCATCTTGTATTAAGCCTTGGGAGGCTTATATCTTCTTATCTTGGGCATTTTGTAGCAGCTCATACCTTAGCTAGAGGATCTATCCGATGTTATTCCAGATCCGCAGTCCTATTGTATCGGTTTTTTTCATATTTTCTAAATAAAGGTAAGATCTATGTTGTTTGGCTCCATATCTGGTGTTGCTTGTCATATCTTGTATTTTCATATTCTGCACCTTCAGATCTAGGTCCATATGATTGTTAACTAAATCTGCAAACCCTAAGACGTAACTTAAGAGTAAACCTGCAAGAAAACACACACACATCAGTGAACAGTTGAGAAGTTAGTGTTCCCAGTGAAAAAATTGGCTTGGGGACATTACAGTGGTATCAGAGCGTTCATCCTCCCAGCCAGTGGGGATCAGCGCATGCAAAAGTTCAGTGGTATCTATATGGGCAGACGTAGGAAGCAGGCAGGCAAACCAGAGGCAGACATGGAAGGTTCAAGTGAGGACAGTGAGCCACAAGTCTTAGCAAACTTGGCACAGGAACTACGTCAGTGTATACTTCAGACAAAGAGTACATTGGCCATACACTTAAAGGAAAACCAGGAGGCAACGCGTAGGAGTCAGAGTGAGTTGAAGGAGACCTTAGAGAAGGTAACTGCCAATCAGGATATGATCTCACAGGTATTACTGAATTTGACTCATGGAGGAAAGGGGCCCGAAAAATATGCAAACATAGAGGCTAGTGGATCTCATGGAGGGTATAGACATCAACAGGAACACATTCCCCATTATCACACTGAGGGGCAGATCCATGGAGGAGGTGTACCACAGGGACAGACACACAACAGGGCCCATATCTACCCTCGTTCTTGGATGAACAGACACAACCAAGTTACCAGGATGAAATTGAGGACAATTTCGAGCAATATGTCAGGGAATATAACTCACTAAGCGTAGCAGTCCAGAGACAAATCATGTTGGATCAGTATTGTGGATTCAAGCTCAAAGGTAAAACCAGGCCGTACCACAGGAACAACTATGACTTAAAGCGCAGCGCTGGTAAAATGGAAATCCCCTATTTTGATGGATCTCCCAAGATGACTGCACATGCTTGGGTGCAAAAACTTGACACTTACCTACAACTTAACCCAATGAGAGAGATGGATGCCATCAAGTTTGCCACCATGTACTTGGAGGGCAAAGCTCATGACTGGTGGTACCATGGGTTAACTACACTAGACCACAATCAGATAGTGGCTTACACAAAGTTTACACAGAGGCTTATTGACAGGTTTGACCAGGGGGATCTAGAGCTACATTTCAGGGAACTCACCCAACTCAGACGGACAGGATCACCAAAGGTGTATATTGAGGAGCTTCAGAGGATAGCAGTCATGGTGCAGGATGTGTCTCAGTCAAGACTCATGATGCTTTTCATAGAGGGATTGATGGAGCCCTTAAAGGGTTGGGTTAAGGCTTTCAAGCCTACCAACTTACAGGATGCTATATGGAGGACTAGAGATCTAGTCCTAGCAGCGAAATCTAAATTCATCCCTAGACCACCTCTGAATACAGGATGAAGAGACCAAAGACCTCCCATGAATCAAGGAAGAAGAGACCCAAGGGGGTTTGACAAAGGAAGAGGTAGAATGGATGAGAACACTAGAAGAGAACTGAGGAGAAAGCAACTATGCTATACATGCAAAGAGCCTTGGGATCCATCCCACAAGTGTATGGGCAAAGGCAAGGCTCATTACATTGAGGTAACTTCCGATAATGAGGAGGATGAAGATTTCAGGCACCTACAAAACATAGAAGCAAAGGAAGGTACAGGTCACGATATTGCAATAGATGAGAAGGCTACATTGGCATCCATCAGTGGGGTGCCCAAATACAACACTTTCAGGATGAGAGGCGTATTGCAGGGACAAAAAGTTTCGGTTCTCATTGATGGTGGTGCTTCTCACAACTTTATTGACTCAACCCTACTACAGAGGAGGCACATACCCACGGTGGAATTTGAAGGATTCAAGGCAAATGTAAAACAAGATGAGCAAATTAAACCATTATGCCTCCATGGGCCTAAACTAGCACATGATTACTTCTTAGATTAGATTTAGACCATTATTAAGTACGTAAAAGAAAACAACCATGAACTAATATAGCCTTACGATTTTGGGGGTTGGCAAAGCCAAGAACACTCCAAGGTGTAGGCAAACAATGGATAATTAACAAATACTTGAAAAGAAACTAAACTAACAACCTCAAGCAAGTGCACAAGATGGAGGACAAAGCCTTTCGGTTTTGTGTACAAGTGGGATCAAGAACTTGAAGGGAAAAACTTGAAGTAAATCCTAGCCTCTCAACCTTGTCCTAGTGACAAGTGGGGCAAACAAATTAACGCAAATAAACTTGCTACCTAGCCTTACGGTTTTGGAGGTTGGTTGGGCCAAACATGTTAGAATATGATGGATGTGCTCGTTTAACCATAGACAATATCACTATTGTCACCCAACCATAGGCCGAAGCCACCCCCGAGCACCTTAACCTTGACAGAGAATCATTCCGGAAGAAAACCCTAGGCTAGATAGCCAAACAAAATAATGCACCTCTCTCTCCAAGGATAGCGCACCAAACAAGAGTTGACCAGAGAGTCCAAACCATAAACAAGAGATAGTCCAAGCCAAAACCGAAATCTGCTAGCTGCAGCAGCTGCAACGACAACTCTCCTCCAGACTTGCGCACAAACTGGCCAACTATAGTGTGCACAAGTGTTGTTTCTGCAGTTCTGAGAATGCCTGCCAGAATGAAGACTGGCCTCATGTATTTATACTAAATCTGGCAAACTGCCTAGGCCGACTTCTCATTTTGGGTGCCTATTTACTTAGTATATAATATTTCCTTTAGCCGACTTCTTCTCTTGGAGGCTAATAACCTAATACAAGTTATCCTCTTGAACCGACTTGTCTTCTAGGGTTATTATCCAACTAATTAAGGTTTCTTCTTGCTTCCCGGAATATTCTATTCTCGTCAGGTTTACACGTGGAGGTAAATACCTCTTGCAACTACCATAATACCAACACTCCCTCCTCGCTAGGGAGGTATTGAAGGTAATGGTCTTCAGCACAAACATACCATTCACTCGGTAGCATCAACATAGTCGTATAAACTATCTCATGACTAGATCATGAGCACCATCATCACTATCACTGTCATCAATTGCATCATCTCTCGAAACCATACTCCATCTGAGTAATCAGACATGATGCTGGATAAGTCACTCACTCCACGGAGTGACACAAGAACCATTCTTCTAATATGGACATATGTCCTGGAAGAATAAATGTCCTGAACCATTTTTCGTCTGGGAAATCTCTATCCCATTGATCATCCATCTAGCTGATAAACATTTTCCAACACTACTGATAGTCTTCAAGGCAATCAGAACAATGTCATTCAATAGAACACAACTGTGTCTATCCATAGTAGTACACAACTACTATCCAATGGTACACTACCACACCAAGTAGCACACAGAATCCAGATACTTGATCAGTGACATATAGTCACAATCAGTGGAACACATCCACCACAATAGTATACATCTACTGTTCGGAGATATACAGTCTCCATAACAATCATATCATATGATATCAACCTGCACAAAAAACATTGTTATGATGTAAATTGAATCATCTGGGCCATTTTTCCACTCACATTTGTGAGATCTGGAAGAGCATCTGCACTTAGAAGGTAAAACATCAATGATGAGCTACCTGGACTATTCTTCTCAAGCAAGGAAGAATAATTGTCCCAATTTCTGAGCCTGGACCATTCCCTATCCGGGCCATTCCTCTGACACTAAATAAAGTGCAACCTGGAGAGAATGAATCTACCCTAGGGAATGCCTGTCCCTGATTGCTGAACCTAGACCATTCACCTATGTGGGTCATTCCTCTGGCACTAAACAAAGTGCAACTTAGAGAGAATGAATCTGCCCTAGGGAATGATTGTCCGGACCTTTGTTGAGAAAATCGCCTAAAAATCGTTGAAATCGCGATTTTTTCTTGAAAACGATTTTTTCAAAAAAATCGCTGAAAAAATCAGCCGATTTTTTGGCGATTTTTAAGGAAAAAATCGCGGGTCGATGGGAAAAAATCGTCTGTCTAAAAAAATTTGGAAACCCCCGGGTTTAAGGGTCCGTGAGGGGATTTTTTTCATTTTATTTGTGCATTTAGCCAAGGAGGAGAGCCAAGCCATTCAACCAGCCAAGGAAGAGTTTGCCATTGGGATTTTGTGGATTCAAGGATCAGATTTGTGGATTTGGCATTGGAATTTTTATTCCATTT